>JBAFWW010004487.1:0-19035 GCA_036873685.1 Agapornis canus | reverse complement strand
GGGGGTGTTGGTGTTGGGTTGTAAGAGGGAGTATCCTCTCTGATCTGCAGCAACTGTTCTCTTCCTAGCAGAAGAAATGCCTTCCATTCAGACCCAGACAACCAGCTCTGACCTACTGCTCTCAGCTCTGCACAGCAGAGAATTCCATAGCTGTTGCTTTTTTCTGGGCAGCAGGACAGTGGCGAAAAGAATGAGAGAGCTGCTGGATCCTAGCAAAAGCATTTCTGGCTTTGTGCAGATAGGTAAACACATGCTTTCAATTATTTTTAAGTAAAGCTTACTGTAGCTGTAAAGATTTTTGCTGTTAAAAGGAAGCATTGAGTTCTCCTGTTTGAAATTAATAATAAAGATTGGATTTTCTCTGATATTCCTGAAATGAATGCAGATAATCACAAAGACAACAGTGATCTCTCAGTCGCAGCCCGTCACTGCTTCTCACTTCACTAGAAGTGAACAAGCCCAAAATATGGGTCAAGTGCCAAAAAGAAAATAATACTGCAGGAAGCTTCAATGCTTACTGTAACCATATCCTGAAGCATCAGCATTTCAGATATCAATAATTTACAGGAATAGATAATGACAGGGTTCAATAGCTTGGTTCAGCTTCTCATATGGCCCACAGGAAAAACTGACTCAGTATCTGGTGATACATTGCAATGAGTTCTGAAGTACCAATTTCTGTAAATTTGGGGCTAGTACTCTTTCTGATGCTGCTAATAGATGTGAGGGTTAGATTTAAGTCTGTTGATGTAAGGGAGAGTCTTGCCATTTATTTCAAGAGGCTTTTCAATGAGGTACTTCTTGGCATTTCTCAAGAGGCTTTTAAACCAAATCATCAACTTAGTCATCAAAGAGGAAATCTTGTATGGATCATTTTGTCCATTCACAAAAATTCAGAGACCTCTGGAATATCAGGCAGCAAACATGAAACCCAGATGAGATGTTATTGTACCACTGAAATAAATGGCCATTCCATCATTTGCTCTCAGACTGATTTCCTATGGTGGCAATATATAAACACAGAAACAACAGGAAGAGGATCCACAGGCTATTCAAGGAAAGTCTATACCCACTCTTAAGAGAAAAGTAAAGCCTACTTTAAACCTGAGAAATTTTAACATTAAAACAGAAGTACAGCAGCAGAAAGCTAATGTAATTGCCCTTTTCTACAATGGCAATGTATTTTTAAATATCTTCAATTCTTTCTCTTTTAAATAAAATACGGTGAAATAATAGAACAAGAACAAAATGCCATCAAATTATAACGAAACCAGCTACTTTAATCCACAGGTGACAGAACCAATGCCACCTTCATACTTTATTGAAATGTGTTATGGATGGGCTCATTTTCCTTATTCTCTCTGCTTAAGGACAGTTCACTATTTAAGACTGAGACAGCAGCACATTACAGGTTGGATTGTTAAGGAAAGTCATTAGCACAAGCAAGAAGCTGAATAATAAAGAATCTATATAATGTCTTTGTTTTCCATGTCTGATATATGTGGCAATTTTTAGTAAGCTGGTATCTATATCTTCATCATTTTGAACTAAACTTACTTTTAACTCCCTAACTTTTAACAGGTCTCTTTTCTATTGATTTTTGTTGAACTTTGGTCAGGCTCCAAGTAAACACCAACTTTACACATTCAAAAGCCAAGAGATCCATATCAATCATGAGATTGCTTTTTGAAATCATGATAATCTCAATCAAATCAGACAGTGGGGTTTGGTTTCTTGGGTTGTGTTTACCCTCAGTTCTCATGACTTCTGAAGGTTAATTTTCAAAATTGTGACAGAGAGAAAGTCTTTTGGAACTGAAGTGAATATTTGTATACAGCCATGTTACTGCTCGTGATTTATGAAACATAAGCAGTATCATGAAACACAAGCCACATTGTGAAGCATGTAACACATCTGAAGTTAATAAGACAAGGCCTGTTGTGAAAGAATTCCTATCTCTGCAAAACCAATCTGCCTTCTTGGGGGATTTGAGTTAGAACTTAAGAATATTCTGTCCAAAAATAGTAGCTTTACTGGTTCATATTTAAGCTATGTTCAAAGTTTAGTACTAAAACTTTGTTTACCTGTGAAAGATCAGAGAAAACCTTAAGAAGGCATGGTAGATTTTTGATATTGCAAAATTTCACTGCTTTATTTCTGGACCCAGACCATTGCCCTGTGGTACTACTGTGGGTATATAGCTGATGGAAGTAGAGGAGTGAACAAGGCAACCTGGAAAGCCTGAGTAAGATCCCTGTGGTATGAAGGGTACTATTTTCATCATGTGTCTATGAGTTGCTGTGAACTTAAGCTGGTGTGAATGAGGAAACAGAAGTGATGTGCTCACACACACACACGCTTCTTTAGAGCAGGATACCTATACACCCCAGTCTTCCCAGTGGCTGTTATCCCATCAGATTCCTGGCAAGCAAGGGGCACACTGGGAGGGAGTGTGTCCACAGGTCCTCCTGGGACTTTTTGCTTCCTTCTCCTCTGCTCAAAGATTCATGGGTGTGTGGGTTTGTCCATCAAGCTGAAAGTAGCTCAAGAACAGCTACAGGGACCAGCAATGCACCCAACCCATTGGTCTGGCTTGAATCACAGGTTGTATGTGGCCCTGTTACACAAAGCAGGCATGTACCTTATAGGTGATGTCATTGACATGGGCTGCCTGAAATGGAGAGGGCTGTGCTCGTGACCACTTTGGAGACCACTCCATTTGAGTGCTGTAGAGTTAGTCGTCAGTTGTTTTGGCTCCACTAGGGACGTAGGCTAAATTGCTACAATCTACCATTTCTGCTAGATTTTTGTTAGTATTCAGTGCCTGCAGTCGGGTTGGGTATGAAAAGGAATCTAGGTTCAGATTAACCACAGGAGTGGTTTTTAAAAGCAGTTGTTACTGGGTGGCAAATGAATTTGAAAATCTAGGAAAAAGAAGCAGGCCGCAGAGGTTGCCAGAGTGAAGATGTGCATCCTCAGAGCTAGACAACACCCTCCTATCTCCATGCTTTTTCCCATCTTCCTATGTAGTCCACCACCACAATAGAAAGCAATAAGACTGAAGCACCCGTGAAGGAGCAACTCTCAATTATGTGTTCATATAAGCTCTGAAATACTTTGAAAATCTGTCCCTAACAAAGAGTACAAGTGCTTTGAAAATCTAATGTAAAAGAAATAAGGATCTCTGTCTCTCAGGCTCTCCATGGAAGAAGTGAAGAAAAAATGAGATGGGGAATGGAGGTTTCACCCAGTCATTTATTATCAGTCACAAAGGAATCTTCTTATAAATCGTCACCTTAATTCAAACATGCTGAATTTACATTTCACTAGATTTCCTTTCAAAGTTCTTACAGGTAATATAAAACCATGGTTATTTTTTTAACTCCACAGAGATGTTGTCAAGGCAGTATATTACAACATATGAAGTTCAAAAAGCCATGTTGCCAAATTTACATTATTAAGTAATTTAGTTTCCAGTGCCATAAATTTCATGTGGCAAGTTTAGTATTTTGAGCAATTTGTCTGGAAATGTGACAGTATATTTATTTCTACCTTATTTCTCCTCTGAGTTCACATAATAGAAGTAACAGGAAAGCTATAACAGACCTGTAATGTAATAAATACAGTACTGCATAAGATATTTGGAAGCCTGTGACAAGGCAAAACCATAAATGTAGTCCTCAATAAATCTCAGATTTGGTATAGTACCTGTTGACCAATGCCATTTCCTCCACTTAAATATTGTGCAAATGAGTTCTGGGGCAGATTTACTGGGGAAGGGAGAGAACTGAGGAAAGGTTTTTAGTTCCAGCCATTAATCTTAATGGTGCAATGGCCTCTCTTCCAGATTGTTTGGGGTAAGTCCAAAGCTACTTAACTAGTTACATAGGGGCTCTACCTGCCTCTGGTATGTGATATGCATCATAGATATATGCATTGTAAGTGGCACATTATTCAGTGCCAGCTCCTGTCTGTGACAAATGCAGGTGGTAAACACATATATTCAGTGCTTTTTCCTCATTGGCATAAACTGACCCTCAATAATTTGTTATTAAGAAGCTCCAGCTTCACAGAATTGACATTATGACACCTGTAATATCTTCATAATCTGTGAAGGCTAATAAGTGCTATTATAGAGTAAGTACTCCTGTCTTCTCATGAAGTGCTTGATAGAATTAGATCTTCTCTTGAGGTAGGATATGATTAATATAACCTCACCCCCAGAACTAAGAATACTTTGATTATCTGCCTAGATAATTAAAGCTGTTTACTTATGCAATGAAAGGCCAATTTAAACAGATTGTGAACCTTAGCCTAGGGAGCATTCAAGATTTCTGCAGCTTGTTACTGGCAAAGGATGAATTTTAATACTAACGTAATTATTTCATCATAACGAACATACTGAGATTGGTAGAGATGCTTCCTAAAAATGGGATTATGATCTAAGTAAGTTGCAGATATACAGAAAGCTATCAGTTATTTCATGAGCCTGCCTCAAGGCTAGAAATAAATTATTCTTTAAGGAAATGCAAAGCATTAACTATAATCTTTGAACAGCTAAGGGAATTAAGTTAACAAATATAAATATACACATGTATTCAGCTTATCAAAATGACCATACGATTAGCATTTGGGGCAACCAAACACACATTAAGATATCTGATTTTTTTCCCTGCAGGTTCTGATATTATAGTTTTTTTCTTAATACTAAATTAATCAGTATTCTCTTAGGCCTCATGGGAGAATGAATTATTAGAGGGAGGGATGATAGCCAAAAGGCACGGAGTGTAAAATCCTTGCACAGGGCTGGTAGGAAAAGAAGAGGATGTGTTATAGAGCCATGTCTATGTTGGGAGGTTATGCTTTTATCTTATATGATAGGAATTTAGCTTGCATTATTTCAGTTCCTTTAACTCTCTCTGTGAACATTCGTATTCTGAAGTGAGGGAGAATTTTTTTACTCTGGGATCAACCAGAAATACTGCTGGAGGCTGAGCAGGAATGATATCGGTATACACTGCTTTCAAGAAGAATGTCATGAGTTGCAGGGATGACTTGCATAAACTGAGTGGGTGCTCTTAATCCTCTTTAGTGCAATTGCCAAAGTTAAACAAAGTGACTCTTTTTTTCAAGACCCATCTGTTTGGGTTGCAGTTCAAGGCTTTCTGCACGTGTGGAGCTAGTAATTGCCTTAAAATAAATACATAAGTGAATAAGTAAATGAATAAATAAATATTGATGCAGGACTGAGGGGAGGTCTGAAATATCTGTCTGCACACTCAAACCTCTGCACAATTCTCATGCCCTTTCAGGACTCTTAGTTTTCACTGGTAGTGAAGGTCAAAAGATTCTATATAGAAGGTTTTTCCTTCCAGCTTACATTTTGTTATAGAAGTGGCTGATACAGACAAGCATTAAACTGATTTTTCATAAAGGCAAGAAAAGGTATGGAGGGAATCCAGACTAGCAGTCCATTTGCAGTTCCAGTACGACCTCTCATTTTCCCTCTCTAATTGTTGGCATAACCTTCAAAATGGGATGTCACTACTGCCAAAGGTCTTCTGTGAAACAGGATACTCCCACAGAGGACAATTACATAGCTAAAGGAAAAGGAAGATGGAAACAGTACCCAGTTAATGAGATGTAAAATAGTGAAAAGGTAGCAAAATACATATGAAGGGGAATGTGTGAATTTATGTGGGACATATTTGATCTGGCTTACACATCCACGGATATTTTAACAGGTTGTTAAGTACTGTAACACCAAATTCCACCCAAGTATCACACAGATTTTATTTTTTTAACATAAAAATATTTTGCAGGAAATAATTTTCAAATGTTCCTCAGTTCAGGACATTGAATTTGGTCTTTGAGACTGTTGTGAATTATCTTGCTAAGGCAACATTTTGGCCTTCTTACTATGCCTGCCTCAGTTCAGCTGGGCAGATGAGGCGCTGTGGGCTACAGTCTTTGCATTTTTGACAGCAGGAAACAAAACAGGGAAAGAAACAAAACAAAACCTGAGCTGTTAAGAAAATCAAGAAATCTCTCTAAATGAGTAAGCAACGTCTAGACCCTTGCTCTTCACTCAGTCGTGTAGAAGGGACTCTGTCATGAGAAACCCTGTTAAAGATTTACATTTTTTGGATAGAAGCATGAAAATCAAAAACTGGGTTTTAACACCATTTGATCTCTTCTCCAACATACTGTAATGCTTTGCTAGAAAGCACTGACATGCCAGGATGCAAGCTGCTTTCATTTTAAACTAAATAGGAAATGAGAAAAACAACAAAACTCTCCCTAACGTTCAACTGCAAAACTGACTTTTCTTTTTGTTCAGCTTAGTTAAGAAAAAATTAAAAATCAGAGTGAACTTCTGATACATGAAATGTATTAATTAGAATAAGCTAAGGAGGTATCTGTCCTCAGAAGACCATATGGCTTAGAAGTAATTCCACATCACTGGTTTTCTGGCAATAATGGAGTGAGGCGGAAGAATGAATTAATTTTAAATCACATCCATAAGGGAATGGATTGTTCAGAATGTTCTTTGTGCCACACAATGACTGTAATTTTAAACTGCTAATACCTTACAATGAGACCCACAAATGGGTTATTTCTTGCCTTTCATGGGGCCAAATTCTGCTCTTTTGATGTTCTTTTGTAGCTGTTATTAAGATCAGTGGAAGTCAAGCCAACTTTTACAAGTGTGGGATTTGTTTGAAGTCTATTTGGACATTAGTCCAGATAAAGCTGGGCTGCCCAGCTCAGCTGTTCCTCCCCACATGCTGAAATGAGCATGCAGCACTGGTCTGTGCAAACAGGAGGCTCGTGCCTAGCTATTCTCTCCTCCCATCAATAAGCAGTCTTTTGGGTCAGGGGTTTCTCTTACCTTCTTTTTTTGCAGTCCTGGTTAGTTCAATGGGTCTCTTTTTCTCTATCACGGGTCACTGTGAGGCAACATACCTGATGAGCAACTGAGGCAAAATGCCTGATAAGCAACTTCCCTGGAAAATGTAAAATGTGAAGATGTGTCTTTGAAGTATAGGATGCATCTGACAAAGCTGAAAATACAGTTATTAATTTAAATAGTTCAAAGTATTGAACATGATAATCTAGAGAAGAAAGCTGTTGTTGTTGTTGCATGTTATGCATTGTACAGCCAAGCTGGAGGCCTTGATCTGTGGAATCAATAGGAGATTCAAATCCCCACTGTGTCAGGAGTTAAGTTATTCACCTGCAGCATCTACCTGTTGGCTGATATTGTCTGATTTATGTACGGGAGCATGGATACAGTTACTTAATTAAATACAACTGAATTATAATGACCATAACTTTGAAAGACTGAAGCTTAAGAGACAGCACTGCACAACTTCAGTATTTGTTTCAAATTCCCCTGACCAGAGGGGCACCATATCACAGCCCCAAAGGCATCTGGGCAGAGAGTGTGAGCCATGAGGCACACAGGGTCAACCTGCCTTGATGTGATAAGTGCCAACAACTTTGACAAGGCACAGCCTACCCCTGAGGCTCCGATGCAAAGGTGCAAAGGTAGTTACATGTCCTAAACATCATTGGTGTCACCAATGGACAAGCTTCTCAATGTCTAGGTGCTGTTTAACCTACAAAAGAGTCTTCCAAACTACCTAAGGAGCACCTACAGCCATAACTGAAATTTCATACATCCTTCTTAAGTTGCCAACTCACCCTGAAGACACCTGAAACCCAGAAAGAGTCAGCTTCTCATTGTCAAAGGTCACACAGATCTGCCAAGGATGCCCTGAGAAGCTGTAATTTTCAAACCAGGTGCTTCCTTGCCAATCCTGCCTGATCAGCTGGGTCCCATGCAGAATGAGAGGGGACGTGAAGCAGCCCTCTGCTTTTGGAAAACAGCTCTACACCTAAAAATTTGTATATAGGAAACATGGGTTGAATTCAGTCCTCTTTCTAAAAGAATCTAAGTCCACCTCTAGGCAACTGCTAGCCATTATACCATACACAGTAGCCAACCACATAGTCTTAGTCATCACCCCTAGTGGGACTTCTGCCTTTTGTGTGGCATATCTAAAATAGCTAGACAACAATGAATGCTGGTTTAACTCTGAAACATATACTGTTTTATTTAGCATTACAGTAAATAAAGCATTTACTTTTGTGGGTGATGGCACTCAGCTTTCCCTAATCCATGTTACTAAACCACAGAGCCAGGCCAGAGACTCTTTTTAAGGTGAATATTTAATTTTTCCATGCCACACAAAGGAGCTCCAATGAGAACTCAGAAGAAACCACCTACTGTCAGAGGACAGAGTACCACTGCAGGAAAAGCTTTCATGGGGAGGTGCTCTGATTAAACCCTTCTAATGAATCACTTGTGCCTCCATGTGGGTATGGCCTTGAGATCTCTACTCTCTTCTGGAAAAGATAAATGTGAGATGAGGATTATTAACTGTATTAATGTAGAGAAGCAGACAGAGAAAAATGTTGTCATCTAAAGGGGATCCATAGGAAACTGGGAGGAATTATGCTGGTGCTTTCCCACATCATTAGTTTTTGTGTTTATGTGTATTCTCCTGTGAAGACATTCATCAGCAACCATATACCATGCAAATGTACTTCTTTTTTTCTCATATGGAATCAGAAAACATGCACATTTCTTTTTCCTCTATTGTTTTCCATGAAATGCATTTGTAAAAGGGCATGATTGACTAGAAGAGCTCTATGATGCTGTTAGTTCAGAGATTAGCATCCTACTCAAGTCCTTTCTCTAGCTAAAAATGTCAAAATGATGGAAAAGTGGCAGAACAGTGGCAGAAATAGAAGTTTGATGGGGTAAAGGAACAGAACAGAAAAAAATGGACAAGGCTATAAAAACCCTCATGGATCTTTGCATATATATTTTATATATATATATATATATAGGCAGTTTAGAAAACATTGTCCTAGTTGTAATATATTCATTAAAGTCTACTCAGCCCCTGAAATTCTATTAACAATCCAGAACCTCTAATTCCTATAAAAAGGAGATCAGCTCATTTTTTTGCTGTCTAGCCTAAAATACAATGGAGGGACTGCTCAAAAATGATTGGTACTTGTCTGCTTACAAACAGTAAGATCCACCTGGGATTTAAAACAAGCAGCTCTTCAGAAACGGATCCCCAACACATCTATAAGCATATCCCAGTTGTTGGGTGAACAGGTGCCAGAGTGGCTGAATGAGAGCCTGATATGTTGGGAGCACATGTCCAAGCCCAAGGCAAACTCCTCTCACAGAATGGGATTTGTCTCCTACTTAGGTCAGAATGACTTTGATCCCAGTGCTGTTGTGGGGAACCCATCTTCCTCTGCCTTTGCAATCAGCATGCAAAGCCAGTGAGAAACAAAGAAGCAGCTACTGTTCCTGTCCATTGGTGTAAATTGCCAAAGGAGGCAACTTGTGGATGTTCTGCTTCTCCTTCATTTATCTCTGCTTCACTCACTTCTTAATTTTCCTCATAAATGTAATAAAGATCCATCTTAGGGATCAGCTTCAGCCCATTTCCACCAACAGAGAACCCTTCTGTTGTCAGTTGCCTTTATAAAGACATTACTTAAGCCATACCAAAATATGGGCAAAACAAGAATGACTTAGTCTTAACCTATTCTCTTTGATCACAGTGAGATGACTACAGAGCTCTGTTTTCTTGGCTGGACAGCCACATGTGTTTCCTAGAGTCATTGAGGCACATGAAGGCTCTCCACAAAGAAGTGAGAGACAAAAAATGAGTCATGAAGGGACTGTCACGAACAGATGTAATGGGCCTAATTCTCATTTGCCCTGAGGTTGCTTTGCGTTCTGTTGCGTGTATGAATGGACCTCAGAGTGTATCTGAAAAACATAAATCTGTTCATAGCTCCCTGAAGCTGATAGGATGCTATGTGGGTCATAATGTGAATTGAAACAGACAGTCTATCTTTTGTCTGGGACTTGCACAGTGTTTTGCTTTCACTGGATACAGGCAGTGTCCTAATGGAAGAAAATTTTGACAGGACTGCCCTGAGCAGCTCATGAGCCCCCTGGAAGGAGAAAAAACGTTCTAGGTCTGGCTCTCAGAGATGCACCCTGCATTCTCTGCCAGTGCCTACTTGACAGAAGAGCTGACAACCGTAGTGGTCAAATGAGCAATACTTTGTGTTGCAGAATCTGTTGCTGCCACACTCTGCAAACACAGTTTCCCTAGGCAGCAATTTTAATAGGTATTGTGTCAATGTAGCAGCCAATCTTCCTTTGTTCCCAGATACACTTATTCAGCTGTCTTTGCTTTGCTCCACTGTAGTTTTACATAAGAAACCACAGAGATGTCCAAATCCTCTGAAACTAGCCAGTGAGGAGTGTGATGGTAAGTGAAAGTGATGGCTGTTGGATAACACTGTTACTGTCTCAGACCTTGACTGATTATGGCACAACACACATTTTATCACTTTGTGCATTTTCTGCCTGTAGACTGCCTTTGTTCTGGCTGCTCAGATGGTCCCCTTTTCTCCAGATCCTTGTTAACACCACACCATAAATAAACAAAACCCAGTAATAAATGGCATTTCTTCAAAAGTGTCTTAGCAACACATGAGCAGATGGGCTAAAACAAGGGCACTCCTGTGCATTTTTACCCGATGAGCTGTACATGCAAGCTAAGATGGATATTGTCCTCCCACTCTGTGAATGAGGACAGCTGCATCACGTGAGAAGGGACTAGCAACCAGTGTAGCTCTCTGACTGCACTCCAACACTAATCAGCCTTTGAGATGATGCATATAATATTTAATAACACTGTGCTTCAATATGCTGAGAAAGGTGGACAATTCCAGGATAAAGTGCTGCTGCCACATGGTCCCCTCCTCTCTGAAGAGAGTTGAAGAACAGGCCCTTATTGTTGTTCTAGGTAACACAGCTGCTCAGAGTTATCACTAATCTTTACATGGTACTAGAAGTGCTGATACAAATCCAAAAGAAATTCAAAAAGGCAGCCACAGGGATAGAGCAAAAGGAAGAGATAAGGGCCGGGAGCTAAGTCAATAGCAATCAAGCCTCCATCTTCATTGCTTACTGTAGAAAATATGGATTGTAATTGGAAAAGTTTTAAGCTGTATGTCACAGCAATTTGTGCAACTGAGAAGACTGAAAAATACAAATTAGCCTTACTTCTTACAATTTCAGAGTCATTACTGATAGTTTTAATGCATTACACAGATAGAATAAGAAGAAAAATTATGGCAACAGCATTTCATATCATTTATTTCTTTTATCAGCCCACAGAAGAACATTTCATGCAATGCTGAAATGTTCTCTCATATTTCAGGTTTACATTTTTTTCAGAGAGTAGATTCTATTTTCCCATTCTTAAACATCTGAAAGGTTCTTATTTCATATTTAAGTTAAATATTTTATTTGCAGAGCTCTTGCAATTTTGTCTTTATGCACGTATTCACTTAATTGGAGAATAAAGGTCATCAGTGTTAGTCATTCCAGGAGGACGATTAACCATTATGTAATAGATCCACATGTCTATTCTTAATATTCCTATAAATTTATTCATTTTATGGTAAGTTTAGGAAGCACTTGCATTACTTTCTCTTTCTTTCAGGTTTGTTATTTTTCTTTCAGATAAATGCTGTATAAACAGCCAAGAGTATAACGCTAGTTGAAGTCTGCACTGTTTGGTCTCAAAAATTCAATATACTGCAGCAAGCAGGAAAGATTAAGTGACTTGAGTTCAGTAGTTTAAAAATATTTTCCAAGCCTCCTCTGTGAGAAGCTCGAGATTGTTCACATGACTTTCCCCCACAGAATTATCATCACAGAAAGAAAGCAATTACTCTTTCATGCTCAGTCCAGAAAAGAAAACTTGTGCAGAAAGAAAACTGCTGAAGCTGTATAACTCAGCACTCCAGCAGTAAGAGATTCCACATTTGCCATGCATTAGTCTTGCTTTATCAGTATGACTGTTTTACAGAAGGGAAATCCTAAACCAGAGAGATTAAGGTAAAAAACACCCTCTAATTCTGGTTGCTCTTTTTGAAATACCTTGGACCTACATTTTTTAAAGGATTTACTGTATACAGAAACTGTATCAAAAGGCAGTTTCCATGGATTTCAACAGTATTTGAAAGTTATTACTATTTCTGCAAATGAGACCTTGAGATATCAAATTAGATACCCAGAAAATGAAAACACAGTAAAAAGACCACTTGTGAAATACCCGTTTTAGTTTATTTTCTTTCAGCAGTGTTTTTTTCTGTATTTTCCTTCTGCAATACCTTTCTTTATTAATTGCATCTCTTCCAAATCCTGCATGCCTCCCAAATTCTGTAGCTGGCATCCTATAGGGAAAGAAGCCTCATTCATATGAAATTGCACAGCACTAGGAAACTTAAAATTGAACCTAAAACTACTTGGTGCTTTCCTATATGAAAATTTTTGTCTTGTAAATCAGTGATGTACTGAAAGCAAGTAACTTTGAAGAATGAATTTATTTTAGGTGTATTTTACTTTACGGTGTAACAGCGTTTAAAAGGATAAATGTCAAGACTATATCTAACTTTTTGAAGTGTGAGGCAGAAATTTGTCACCTAACCTGACTTTTTTTTTCTCCCCACAATTTAGTCCAAAAACTAGGGAGGGTTTGTGGTTTTTTTGGTTTTGTGGGGGTTTTTTTGGTTGGTTGGTTTCTTTTTTTTTTTTTTTTTTCATTTTTTTCAGTTTCTTTTGTGTTTTCAGAACATTCCTGTCAGCCCCAATCACAGAATTTAAAAAAATCTAATGAACTGGAAAACCTAGACCTTGCAAATGTCACAAGGCGATTAAATACACATATATGAAACCTGTTTTCAAAGTTGCACAATCTGGGGTCCTTTTTCCCTGCTTCTTTGCTCTTAAATTTCTGTTTTCCTCTCTGCATCCTAAGACCTCGCTGCACCTTCACCTTCTTCATCCAGCTCTGTCAGTCCTTGTTTGCATCCCACTCGTGAAATCTTTTTATTTTCTATTGTTTGCCAGCTTCTTCCCCTCTTCCCCTCTTTCTCTCTCCTAAGGAGCAACTTGACAAATTCCTCTTTTTCTCCACAGGCTTGGTTTCTTCTTCACTTGCTTGCAGATGAAGTAGATTTCTCTTCTGAGGTCCAGCACAATGGCATGGAGAGCTCTGAAACACTAGTGTTACTCATAGTCTAGTTGGCCAAATGAAGCTAACACACTGCTGCTTACATGCATACTTGCAAGTAGACATTGTACAGCACCACTCTGAATTGTGTTCATCATAGATAGGAAGTTTGGGGAATTTTACCTTTCAGCAATGGCAATATTTAAAGAGTCGTCTTTAAAACAGTTTACTCCTTGCACAAGTACAAAATGTACCTCCTTGTCTTAACAGTCTCTCCCTAGCAAACCAATTGACCTAGCTTCAGGTTATGAGAAAAAGAAACTAAATATTACTGCTCCTTAAAGAAAAAGACTGCCAAGTACCATTTTGTTTTTCAATTTACAGGAAATAACCTATGTTTCTCAGACATTATTCCTCAAGACAGCTGGAATGTACTGAAAATAAATAAACCTTACAAAAGCAGCCAGAGACAGGCACCTTATCAGCATGAAAGCTTTAAGCATTAGTAATTAAAAGCTTGACAAAGTTGTAAGAGACTGAGAGGAGTTTCAAGGGCAACATCCACCAATTTTAATAACACGCAGTGCTATCCGCTCCACTGATAATAAAATACAAAGTGAAATAACCCATGAGTAAAGCAATATATTAGCAACAGTGTTGTTATACATTAGTCTCCCTCTGCTCAAATTCTTCTTGCCCAACATTAAACCTACAGGTTAGTAGAAAAGTGTTGACAACATGCTTTGGGATTGATTTAGAGGCTTCTATCTTCTAAAGTTACCTTACCTTTTTTTGTTCAAATCACACAAGCATATGTTCGAGTTTCCACTAGTAATACGAACCCTGCTTGAACCTGAGCTGACCTATACAGAGCCAACTGAAAAGTCTAGGTATTTATGCTACAGTTTATACAGAAAATTCAGATAAAGCACCCATAGTGATGCAGGAGCCAGCTTTACTGACCCTGGGAATGAGCAGGGCATACTACAGAGTAATTTGTGCTTCATGGCAGTCTGTACAGAGTTCCTGAAGGATGCTTGGAAAGGTGCCAACACTGTATCTCTCCTCCCCAGTTATTAAAAGAAAAAAGAAAGAAAAGAGGGAAAAGTTGTGGCTTGGGTATATTTTCCATGAGGTTTGCTGAGAGTATTCACTCTCAGTAGAGCAGTGACTGGTAATGACTGAAATCTTATTTCTTTTGTAACTGCATTTAGCTTTATTTGGCTCAGTCATGAGAGTTCATTCGGTATTTTTTGTTAGGCTGGGATAGAATGAATGCAGAATGGCTGGCAGAAAACTTGGCCTGCTCTGGAGGAATAAACTCTGTGGGCCAAGTCTCATCAAAGCCATTGTGTTGATCATGGTTATGCAGATAATGGTTAATATCTGTTAATAAAAAAAAAAAATAAAATCAAAAAACAACACCAAAACCAAACTTTCTTTCAATTCCTTTTTAGGTTTCTGTTTTACTTTTAAGGATGAGTGGATGTCTCCTGACTCTGCCTTATCCTTTATTCACCTGTTGAAAAAAAGTCCTGTTTTAAATCTGGGTAAAAAAGAAGTATAATGCGGTTCACTGAATAAGATGAGGCTCTTGATCTCCAATCCTCACGTGGAGCTAATTACAGATCTTGGATGGTTTGTAACACACTGTTTAACTGTGGACTCGTACAGTCATTATTGCCTGTGCTCTTAAGTCCACTGAGGTGTGTGCTTTGGGATGTCAGTGAGTTTTGACAAAGAGGTCCATCATCTCCAAAGCCAATCTGTGAGCTGCATATGAATCCACACACAAAGCAGCTGCAACCCAGGCTCTGTCCCCAGCTCCAGCCTCAGCTAATATTAGTTCCATGGTCTGACATTGACTGTTTATACATTGCCATCAAAAATTATTTGCTAGCATGCTCAGTGCAGGGGGCAAAGCATCATGAAACAAGGCAAAAGGTGTCAAATGACAAAATGCAACAGCGTCTTAACATTCTAATGCATCTAGAACTTGCCATAGATTCAACAGGAATTTGTATTTTGGAAGTGATTCAGGCAAGAATTTGCTTTTCTTCTAAATGGTGGTGAAACTATAGAAAAGCATGGAGAGATGAAGGTCTGCATTTATCAATATTTTGGAGCCAAATAAATTATATTGTCAGGATCCAGGGCACATTTTCACTCACATAGTGAAAACGTACTGAATGAGAATAAGCCATGACACAGATACAGAAAATACTCCAAGTGACTTGTTTGCAAGACAATGAGCTTCATATGTGAAATCAAAAAAGGAAAAATTTTTGAACCTTTTATAACAGGCTTCAGTTTGTCAAGTCTGACATGTTGTCTGGAGCGTTGGTACAATCTCCATTGTCATATCAAGATTATAATGGGCCTCAGAGACATGGGAAAGAGCTAAAAATATTCTTTTGAAACCAGGCTTACAAATAACAGAACAAGAAACTGAAATTTGCCAGCCTACAGAGCGTACTCAGATCAGATTACAAGTTTTGATTTCTCTTTTTTTTCTGCTCCTTGGTGCCACAGTGGACTAGGTTTAAAAGCAAAATAAAACAAAACCCAAGAATATGCAGAAACAAAAGTGAACTTGTAAGAAGAAACAGTGTGTTCCAGATTGGAACAAAGAATGCGGATAGGACAGAGACAAGCCCAGAACTGAGCACCAACCTACATTTGGCAGAGTTAATCTCTCTGCAAAGAAATAAAGCCATTAGTGCACAGCCTCATTGACAATACCTAAGGAGACCATAAGAAAATAGACTAATTAGTTGCTCAAAGTAGAAATTGCTCAGAACAAAGTCTGGAACACTACCTGGAAACTTCAACACTCAGGAGATCTCACAAGTGAGTGAGATATCTAAAGATCAAGTGAAAGGTTTGAGGAGAAAATGTGGGCATAAGGAAAGATATAACAATGATACATTGCAGAAATTTTTCCCAGAGTGGGTGGATGTGAATGGGCATAAAGGTAAGGCACAGTGTTGGAAACACAAAGTTTGGAATTGTTTCAAAAATTCTAGGGCTGGATAAAAATACAGATTATTTTATCAGCCAAGAATGTGGCAGACATGGAGATCCAATAAAAGAAAATAAAGGAAAAGAGTAGCTATGGTTTCAGCAAGTAGCCATATAAGGGAAAAAAGCTTTCTCAACTTTTAGAAAGCTTGGCAACAAAGACCAATGTCTAGAAATGTATGAAAAATAAAAGATATAATAAGTATCACTTTGATACGACTCATCTAAATGAAACTAAATAAATATTATTTGGTATCATATTGGCTTAGATCTGTTAGTGCTAGAACAGTTGTGAACCACTTCTCAATTTGTATTCCAATTACACATAAATAGCACTGACTCCCCACATATTTACACATCTATATAACCAAACATCACATTAGAGTTTTTAAGTCATAGAATTTTCTGGAACCTTTTATTGAATATTCATCGACTATGACCAGTACCATTTTTGCAAAGTTTCTGCTTTTACATTCTCAGTTGGACAGAGCCTTGGATGACATGGTCTAGTGTGAGGCATCCCTGTCCATGGCAGGGGTGTTGGAACTAGGTGATCTTAAGGTCCTTTCCAACCCTAACTATTCATGATTCTATGATACTTTTCTGATAGACCTTTTTTCAGATATTCCTGGAAACCATTTCCAAGCACGTGAAAGACAAGAAAGTCATCAGGAATAGTCAGCATGGATTCACAAAGAACAAGTCATGCTTAACCAACTTGATAAAACCTCTATGATGGCCTGGTAGACAAGGGCAAAGCAGTGCACATCACTTCAGTACTTCAGTACTTCAGTAAGGCCTTCAACATCGTCTCTCTCAAGATACTCAGAGAGAAGCTGCTGATACACGGGCTGGATGAGCAGACAGGGAGGTGCACTGAAGTCTGGCTAAAAGGCCAGGCCTGGAAAGAGGTGACCAGTGCCACAAAGTATATTTGGAGGCCAGTGACTAGCAGTGTACTCCAGGGGACCAGTCCTGGGTGGAAAGAGCATGGAGGAGACTCTTGTCAGTGGGCACAAACTCAAACACAAAAAGCTCCCTTTGAACATCAGGAAACACTTTTTCCCTGTGATGGTGACTGAGCACTGGCATAGACAGCCCAGAGAGGTTGTAGAGTCTCCATCCTTGGAGATCCTCAAAAGTCACCTGGACATGGTCCTGGGCACCCAGGTCTGGGGCTTGGATTTAAACAATCTGAAGAGGTCCTCTCAGCCTCAACTATCCTGTGATCTGTAAGGATGTCATACAGAGCCAAGGACTCTGCGTGAGCCAGATTCCAGTTTTATCAGAGGACATTTCATTCTAACTGAAAAGGATTACCACACTCAGTTGAAATACTGTATTAACATGTTTGCTGGGGGGTGGACAGGAAGAATTCTGAAATAACTTCATGATTAATTTCCTTTCTGTCAAAAACATAAGACACATTCAAGTAAGGGAAAGCAGTGATATTTCTTCATGGGTAGAAGGGCTGACATTAATGGATTGCAGAGAGAATATAAGTGCCTATTTCTTCCTCATTCTCAGTACTCTGAACATGTGGCATTGCCTCCATGAACCTACCCCATGATGAAGAGGATGGGGACAAGGATTTCTGATAGGTATTTTGTAATACACTGTCCAAAGTGTGAGGGGAGGATGCGGGACGGGACACTCAGTCTGAAATAGTTTTATCTTTTGGAAAAACATGATACTTATCCACCCACACAAGACAATAGCAGTAACAGGTCATACTGGTTCCATGACAGTCACCCCAGGGGAACTAGTCCCCCAGCCTGGCTGAAGATGTCATAATCTTTGACATTCTGAGTACAATGGGATCCTGACTAAACAACCATTTTAATAACTATACAAAGTTCATGTTGGCCACTTCTGGCAGAGCACTGTCAGGATCAAGCCTCTCCCACATTTAATGAACCATGTGTGTTAATCTTCCTCTCGCCAGCAGAAAAATCACAAAAAAGTTTTGAAACCAAACTTTTTATGCAGAACACATACACACACACACAAGTTTCTAGTTCTGATCTCACTTATTTCTCTATTTTTGTCTTGCCTATTACACCAGTGTACAAAGATTGAAGACGAAGATAGTGAAAAAAATCCTTAAATAGCACTCATGTCTTATTACTTTTTGACTAACCTGACATCAATGAGTGGTGGTTATTATACCTTATATGGCATCCAGTTTGGTTGTTTGCTAGCCACTGCAATATCATGTAAGTTATGGAAAAAGTGGTTAAAATATTGTAATATAAAGCAGTTTCCAAAAATCAATTGTAATAAGCAGTAACACACTTCAAAATAAGTACTGGATACTGAAAAAAACCCTACTGCTCCAGGAAGTGGACAGTACATCTTCAAAACTCTTTCTCTAATACCAGTCTATGCCCACTAAGCAGTAATCATTCCAGGCACCAAACCACGGACTTAATTCACAAGTTTTGGATTTGGTCCTACCTTATACGTGAGCTCTCTTTTCACAAATCAAGTAAGACCAAAAATCATTGAAGAAAGCCTAACCTAAAAATTGCACTGATTCCAGGAAAACTTTCTTTGAGCTTATTTAGGAATACAAATTAGCCAAAACCTCAGCTATCTGAAATTGATGTTCTCTAACAAAAACCTCAACCCCTGAAATTACTACTAATAAATGGTCTTACCTTTCAGTGACAAAAGAAAGCATATAAAACTCACCCTTTCCTACACCCCCACCTTCAAAAATTAATGCTACTCCCTGCAGAATGAAAGGTGTGTAACAGTAGGTAAGATTAGAGGACAATGAGGAAAAGGGTAAAAGACTTGAATCTCCCCCCACATAAAACCCGGAAAAAAAAAAAAAAAAAAAAAAAAAAAAAAAAAAAAAAATTAAAAAAAAAAAAAA
>JBAFWW010004486.1:15071-45945 GCA_036873685.1 Agapornis canus | reverse complement strand
TTGTCATGGTTAAACTTCATGAGGTTGGCATCAGCCCACCTCACAAGCATGTCACGGTCCCTCTGGATGGCATTCCTTCCCTCCAGAGTATCAACTGAACCTCACAGCTTGGTGTTTAATATATTTCTAGGTGTTTAAAATGTAATAAGATTCAGAGAATGCAGTTCAAACAGTTCTTGCTGATGGTTATCCTCTTACCCATATCTTTGCTATATGATATGCTCTTTGACACATCTGACCAAGGTTCTGCATTGTTGCTTCTGCTTGTTGTCCTATGTGATTGTGGCTTGCAGTATTTAGGTAAAATCTGTCACAGTACAGCTTTCCCTCTAGGGAGGTTTGAAGGCAGAAAGCAAGGAATAAACCATATTAAAAGGAGATTTCTTTGCAGATCTAAGTAGGATCATTTGTGGGGTTTTTTGTTTGTTTGTTTGGGAGTTTTTTGGTTTTTTTCTTCCCTGTACTTCCTTGCTCTGTGCATAGTGAGTAGAACAGTGGCATATATGAAAAGGCACAATCATGAGAAGTAAGGCATGCTACAGCATTCTGATGTAGAGCTTTGCCAGACACATTGCAGTCCTGTGTTGCTTTTGTTAGTCTGTTTAGTTCAGCAGGACTTTACTAGCTCAGAATGTCAGCTCTGTTGTTGATCAAGTTGGCAGGAGAGCCATCATGAGGAAAAATTAGAGGAAGAAAGTGGAGGTGTAGGCTTCCTCCAGGGAAAGGTGGGAAGAGGGAGGAGATGGTCCCACTGAGGTTTGCATGACTGCCAGCTTTCTCATATAAGGCTTTGCTAGAAATAGGAGGGAAGATTTAGATTAGGTACTAGAAAAAAAATCTTCACTGTGAGGGTGGTGAGGCACTGGCACAGGTTGCTCAGAGGTTATGGCTGCCCCATCCCTGGAAGTATCCAAGGCCATGTTGGACAGGGCTATGAGCAACGTGGTGGAAATTGTCCCTGCTCATGGCAGAGGGCTTGGAACTATATGATCTTTAAGGTCCCTTCCAACCCAAACTATTCTGTGATTCTATGAAATAAGGCTAGAAACCAGACTAATGCAGCATCTTTGCTGATTCAGCAGTGGGGGAGTAGCTTTGACAACTTATGTCAAATAGCAACTTTCTTAGACTTGGTTTGGAGTACATGGAAGGTGATGTGTTGGAAAGCCTGTGAATCTAGTCAGATCATGGTCTGGGTACTTTTTTCTCTTCTCTTGGGGAAAACTGTGTGTGTATTTTTTGCCTGGCACTTTTTTCTTCGTCATTACTGTAAGCAAAATTGCAAGGCTTGTATTTCTGGGAGTCCACTAATCATCTCCCATCTGGTTGTCCGCTTTCGGTATTGATCTTGATTGGTGTACTCCTCAGGCACTGGCAAGCTTAAATGTCAGCAGTGGGAGTACTCCCGGCGTGACTTCCAGCTTGTCAAGAAGTTCTTTATTTATTCTAGTTGTCTGTTTTTCTGTTTTCCCAAAGTGGGAATACAAACAGGATCTTCCATGTGTTTCTATTAGATATGGAGTGACTCAGGTTGGAATGGACCTCAGAGTATGTCTGTCTCAACCATCTGCCTGTATCAGGGTCACCTCTGAGGCTGGAACAGATTGCTTAGGGTTTTACCTCATTTGGTCTTAAGAACCTCCAGAAATGGAGACTGGATGGAGGACGTAGTACCACTATTAATGACTGACTTTTAAACTCAGTCATGTTTTCCTTCATTTAGTGTTTCTAGAAAAGAGAAACTAGCTGGAAGTGCTTTGCTGTCAGTACTTGGCATTGCATGGCTGGCTTTTCATTCCCAAAATTTTTTTAAAAAAAAAAAAAAGGTGGAATGTTTAAAGGAAGCTTAGACCTGAAAATACAAGTTCTTGACTTGATCTTTGAATAAAATTATTTAGCACTTAAATATCTTTACCTTTTTGAAGAGTTTCTATAGAGTTGGGCCAACTGCTACTTACATATATTCTTTTACCTCTTCATAGTTTTTTTTGTGATCATGCCTTGTGTATTTCAACAATGCAGAATGGGAGGTGTAGAGGATTTGGCAATTAAGGCTTTATTTGTAGTCTACACAATGAGAAGTGTAAAGGATTTGTCCCATGGTCCTTGACCTTTTCCATTCTGTCCTGTAACTCAGAGGACAGACATGAAGCTGAAGGAATGTGCATTTTCATTCCTCTGTTAGAATTTCTGGGGTTGTAAGAGAAAATTCAAGTTGTCTAACATTCAGGTGTGCTTTGGCCTTGGAAACATAGCAGATTTCTCATGCTTTATGATTTGAATTAGTAGATTATATTCTGTGCTACCTCCCACCCCCAAGCCTCACCAAATAGTAGGAAATTTGAGAAGCGTGGTTTAGAACACTTAATCTTAGCAGAAGCAGCAGCCATTCTTCTTAGTTCAACAGTGGGTGGTTTGGTTTGTTTTTTTTTGCCATGAACGTGTTATGTAAAGGAGATAGTGCTAATTACTCATGTATGTTACATTTTCAGAATTAATTTCAGTCTGGACTTTATTTGCCAGGACTTAAAGGCATATTTTCTCTGTGGTTTCATTTGTCTTTTAGTAGTTGGTTAAATTGTGGAAGCCTGTAAGAATCGAACAAGTGGTTATTTAACATTCAAAGTTGTTGCTTCAAGGCTGTTAGTATAGCAATTTCTTGACTGTTTAATAATCATAATAAGCATATTCTATGAGAATGGGCATGTCCTGCATTGTCAGGATTAAAGAATAAGATGCCAGAAGCTATTTTCTCTTGTTATGACCACAGTCTTCTAAAAGTGACCAGCAAAACTTATTGGGTTTGTGTTATTTTCCCTATTTTATTTGTTATTTATTTATTTATTTAAAACTACATTGAAGGGCTTTATCTTTTAATGTGAGACACATATTGGTTTAATTCTAATTCCTAACTGATATTGCCTGGTAACTGTGTATATCTAAAGTTGAAAGTTATGAATACCCCAAAGTTACTGACCCACATGGTAATGCTTTTCTTTCAGATCCTGTTTGACCAAACCCAAAGATCAATTAAAGCACAGCTTCAGACTTTTGTTAAAGAGTAAGTTAATTTACACTTAGAGTGGGAAAATTATAGGTAAAATAGAATTTTAAAAACATCTGATTTGAATGAGTTGGTAAAACATCTTTCCTGAGAATGGCTAGCCATAAATTTAAAAGTGCATATTAAGGCTTGTCAAAAACTTTAGTTCCAGCTGCAGAGATGTTGAAATAGTATGAATTACTGATCTTAATTGCATGTTGTCGTTGTCTAAGCTTAGCAAAAAAGTGCTTACCCAAGCTTTTTCCCACTATGCATGAGATGCATTTATTTAAATTTTAATTTTGTCCTTTCCTCAGAAGAGAAAGACAACAAAGCTTCCATCATACTTTGTATGATTTCAATTTGATCCAAGCCTTTGTTGATGAGTATGAAAACAAAAGAAATAGTTATAACTGTCATGAGCAGGGTTTATCTAGTTTATCTTTAAACACTTTTTCCATGTTTTGGAATTAATTTGTTATAAGTCTTTCCTTTCTCTTTAGAGATATTAGGAAATTTAAAGATGCTAAGAAACAATTTGAAAAAGTTAGTGAAGAAAAAGAGAATGCTCTGGTGAAAAATGCACAGGTTCAAAGGAATAAGCAGCATGAAGTAGAGGAAGCAACCAATATTTTGACTGCAACACGGAAATGTTTTCGACACATAGCTCTGGATTATGTTCTTCAGGTAAGTGCAGCAATAAGAGTTATATTCTTCAAAACTATCTGTTGCATATAGTTAAAAGATCTGCCCTTTAGAAGTTCTTGCTGTAAGCTTCTTGAAAGCTATGGGGATTTAAGTGAAAAAGGAATAACTTTGTCTGCAAGTAATTTCTTTTTTGTATGAGATCTAAGCAAAATTAATTTACATGATGCATTCTTATTGTTTAATGCTTCATTATTCATTGCTGTTGCTGTAATGACACAGTTTAATTTTCAATTTGAACATTATTTTTGAAAAAGCAGTTTTTGCTTGATACTTGCCTAACGTATTTCACGATGGTTATGCTGTAGTTCCTTATATCTTTGAATTAAAACTAAGAAATTAAGAGTAGGAAATGTGAATTACCTGAATAATTCTGATTTTGAGTGTTGGCTACTACTACATTTTCAGCTGTTTGCATTGAGTTTTATTTAACAAATCCTACTTGTCTAGAAGCCTCAGAGTCTGACACTGTGCCATAGGTGAAAGCAAGAACGTAGCTACTCATTTGCTTTTTAGTGCACATCTTCCAGAGTGTTGAAGGTGTTCTTTGTCCTACTAATTTGAATCCTGTGAAATACTAATGTATTTTTTTGTTGATAGTTATCATTCATCTCTTTCATAGTTACCCACAACTACAGCAAAACAGGGTTATTGCAACTCAGATGGTATGAGGAGTTGGGGGCTCCTGAAAGGGTCTTGGCTTCTCCTATGATCAAGCACAGGACAACCCTCTAAAAATTACGTTGGTTTTATGTCGGACTTGATCATCTTGATTTCTGACATTTGAGTCAGTTACTTAAAGCTTAGTTAACTGACAGTTACTGACGCATGTATTACCTGTAAAGTGAAGCAGAATTGATTGAATCAGCCCAGGCAAGTGCACAGATATGGTGGTTGGTGGTCAGCATTGCACTCCTGCCTTTTGTGCACTAAGGACAAAGTTCATTCTGATGTTTAAAAAGTCTTGGGAATTATGTACCACTTAATTATTTGTACTAACATCAGATAGTAGTGGGGGGAAGCTGGCAGTCATTAATTTGGGACAGTTCCTTGTGTATGCATTGGACTGCAAATTGTTTGCCTCCTGGAATTCGTATGTTCAAAATATGAGCAGTTCCTGTGATAAAGATGCATTTAAAATAACAAGGAAAAGTTTCAGCATCTCTTAATTAATGCAGGCTAAAATGAATTCAGCTTTAGGAATTCTTTCTACTTGGGTGACTCTTTTCTTCTCAAACAGTGGTTTCACAACTATGGTTTCTTTGTAGTTATATTGGCTTTAAACTGTATTTCAGAACCTTTGTGTTCACTTTATTTCAACATTTTATTTGCCTTGCAAGTTGAAGGTTTGTTCTATGCAAACAAATCTTAATTATTTTGCTGCAGAAGGTTTTCCCAAATTACTGACCATTTTGAAGTACAATTTGGTTTTGATTAGAGCTTCAGTACGTTTATGTCTTTTGCTGGAATTTTAAACTGATACAGAGGTGTTAAATTACAACACCATGCATGTTTCTGCTAAATGGGGCTTTAAAGTGAAATCTGTAGTTCTGGATGGCATCCTTAAAGATTAGGGAACAAAAAGGATAGAGGGACTAGCTGAATGTAAAATATCACTATATCATTTTTTTCTATAGAATGTGAAATTCTTCGAGTTCTAGGGCAAAACTATTGATCAGTGACTTCAATTAGCTTTAAAGCACAAGTATATAGGAGAAGTTACTTATTGAAGCTAGTATGATCTTGCTTATTTCAGAGGCTGGGGTTATATCCCACTTATGGGACACTTTAGACAATGTCAGCATAGGGGAAAAATAAACATGGCCCTGTCCTTTCTCCTCCCCTGTCAGGAGACTGCAGTGTGTGGAGTGCAGCTTAAGAAGTTGGGGGCTGGGTTAGCTCATGCTGTCAGAAAGGATATTTCAAACATGTTGAATTCAGTCTCTTGAAAGATGTGTTATATTACTTCTAGCTAGCATGTGGTGTCTTTTATTTTCCCTTCTAATGTATGAAAGCTGTGACTACTGCTGTGAAATTCTAGCTTTGCAAGCTTTTTCTGATTGCATCAATATCATGACAAAACTAGCATGCATCTTCTAAACGTGTTTTGTGAGGTCTGATATGGAGGTATGTTCTTTCAGTGTTCTAAGCTTTGATATGATTATTTGAAAGTAATTTGAAGTTTACTTTCTATGGGGAAAGTAGAATAAAATAAGTTGCTTGTTTGCTTTTTTTCTTATTTATTTTGTTTTGTTGGGTTTTTTTCCCAGATCAATGTTCTTCAGTCTAAAAGGAGAGCAGAAATCTTGAAATCGGTAAGATGTAGTTTATTTTCTGTATAGAAAATATTTAAATACATCTGAAATGAAAAATGTGATTAAAAGCAGTATATTAAAAATCTAGACCTTCAACCTATCAAAACATCATCAGTACATTTGGCCTTTTGATGACAATCAGTTTAGCCTTTACTGCAAGTGGGCATAATGCTTAAATGTTTTTGGCAATCCTTTTCGTTCAAATTTGAACACTTTAAGGTTTTCACTGCTGTGGACTCTTCAGTATGTGTTCCATGGTTAAAATCAAACTTTGTCTGCCAAAAATTCTGCTGTTTAGGTCTGCTATATTCATTTATAAACAGTAAGTACTACTTGGAATCTATTTGAAGATGGATTCAGCTCTTTCTACAAGAATGGTATTTCTTTATGTTCATAAGGGCTAGGGCTTTGGATCGTTAGTAAATGCATTCTATAGCCCTTCTCTAGTTAAACAGGAGATGGTAACAGTTTCAGGGGACCCAAATAAGAAGTAATTTTCTGCCCTTAAGTAGATCTGTTTTGTTTTGTTAATGGGGTTAATCTTGTTAACTAACTTCTGAGATTTTTGGCTTGGTTCTTTGCTGCCTTTACCTTGCATGTTTGTTTACATCATTAGAAGTTCTGTGAGATGTTAATGTAAAATTGACAGGACACAAGAAAGCAGAAATTAAGCTTTG
Organism: Agapornis canus; assembly: GCA_036873685.1. NCBI lineage: Eukaryota > Metazoa > Chordata > Aves > Psittaciformes > Psittacidae > Agapornis > Agapornis canus. The sequence goes on along the minus strand of JBAFWW010004486.1, from coordinate 39,205 downwards.
AGCTGTATTTTAAGTTTGCTCATGTGGACTAGTTAAGCGATATATTTATATGATAGCTCATAAACATTTATCCTTTTAAAAAATATACTTTTTTTCTTTCTAGATGTTATCATTTATGTATGCCCATCTGGCTTTTTTCCATCAAGGCTACGATCTTTTTAGTGAACTTGAGCCTTACATGAAAGATCTTGGTGCACAGGTAACAAACTACTTTAAAAATTCATAATTGTAAGCAGGAACAGATGAAAATTTGATATATTAATATAAATCAGCTACATTGTAGATCTATTCAACAAAAAGGGGACTGTGGTGTGATAAAGGCAAAGCTTTAAAAATACATTGTGGTTTAAATGAATGTAGTTATAAACTGAAAGTTGTTTCCTAAAATACTGTGTTTATGTAGTACATATTTAACATAGCCATGTAGTGCCATTTTGAGGAACTGGATTCAGGACATTGGATTATTTTCTTTTAAAAAGTTTTGTATATGACATGTTGTAAATATATTTAATGATAAGAAGTAGATTAGTTTCTTTTCTTCTAATTGTATACATTATTTACTATATAAATTAGGCAATATGACAAAAAGAAAATTGATGTTAGCAGCTTACACCATGAAATAGAAATCTGATTTTAATAAGTAGTGTAAAGTGAGTTCATGCATTGAATCATTCTTGCCCATTTTGTTAAGAACACACAATTTCAGCTTTTGGGTGTTCAGTGATGGACTCATAAAAAGGTTGGACCACAGCTAACTGCACACGGGAGACACGAAAATGGTTATGCAAAATAGAGTAAGAGCATACAGTATTCAACTGAAGATCTGTCTGTGGTGCAGGAAGGAAGACTCAGTGGTGTCTTGACCTGTTTTCAGTGCAAGTTGAATGGACCTGGAAATACTTGTACAACTTTTTTCCCCCCTTCTTTTGCCTCTATCCAGGGGCTTGCAACAGCTGCACTGATGCAAAGCCCTCTTTTGCCACTTCTTGAACCTGATCCACAAAACAAAGCCAACCCAAATTTTGTCTCCGGCTATGAAAGGAAATAAATGACAGCAACTGTTTACTTGCATTCATCTTAAGTAGATGTGTCATTGAATGTCTAAGAAATGACATTGTTCTGAGCTGGTTATTCCTGCCACAGCACTGTTGGCATCTGTGCCCCTCAATCTTATACTGTGTCTGTGCAGTGAAGCAGATTGGGAACTGTAGGAAATAACTCCAACAGTCAAATGTTTAAATAGTTATTTTTCTGCTAGACTAGTCCCCAGTCAGGTTACTGTGGGCCTTAATTAGTTGTACAAATACATGTCAGGGAGGCGTGTGCTTGTGTGTGTGCATGCATGTGGCAAGTGTTTGAGCTGAGAAGAGAGACAGGCTGCTTGAGCTGGCACTGCCTTCAAGAAGGGAAGTGACTGTACAGCTACAGCAGACCTCTGTGGTGTAATAGTGGCACTTGAAAGGCTCAGGTGCTCATGACTCTGTCCTTAGTTGTGCCTTTTATTTATCCACATCCTTCCATTTTGGGTTGTAAATCTTGAACTGTAGTGTTTTGATAGTATAGAATGGGTGTCCTGTACCTCTGCAGATGAGGGGATGGGGAAAACAGACAAAACCTATGGAGTTGGTAGTGGTTTATGCTACCAGCTACTCTTTAATGTTTTTGCTTAATTGAGATTATTTAAGCAAGGAACAAGAGATTATTTTCAAGTGGCTGGGCATCCTTTTTCTTGCTCTGGTAAGGAGCATTGTGTAACACGTTTTGGTGCTGGTATCATAGCAACTGAAGGAGTTAAATTTAGAAAATCCAGAGCTGAGAATGTTTAAAATATATTACAATTGGAACAAAGGTAGGCTGAAGACCCTGGAGTTGTACACCTTGCTGAAGTACTCTTTTCTGGCAGACCTTGGCATTTAAGGATTGGATATTTTTCGTGACAGAAGCAGACTTGTAAATAGCTTATGGAAGTTTAACAGTTAATGGCTTTGCAGTTTGCACTGGTTGAAGCTTCTGTCTTTAACAGGTCAGAGAGAAGGTATGTTGTGACATAACAAAGGGATTTGCTAGATTTTTCTGAAAATACGGTTATGTTGTTTCTGCTGTTGAGTTTTCATTCACAGGTAAATTTTGTGGATGATCTTAATTACAAGGTTTAACAGTACCCAAGACATTAAAATTGAAGTGATTTTAAAGAGGATAATTATTTTGCAGCTCTTCTGGTTTGCATTTTCAAAGTAACTGGTTTACATGATGAAATAGGATCGAGCAATTTTTGCTTTCTGGATATTTTAGGTCAGGGTAGGATTACTTGTGAATCAGATCATTGTAGGGGAATCTTTAATGGCACACAAGTGTAATATAAGCCTTTGCATGGAAACTATGGTATTTGGCATTTTTCATGTGAAATGTGGTATTAGTTTAAAAAGAAAACTTACTTGAATTTTCATTCCAAGATGACTGTTCAAAAAGCTAAACATTTGCTAAGCAGACAGCCAGACTATGTCTGACTTAGCTCTTTACAGAATACCACTTACAGCACTGTATGTCTATAAAAGAAATTACATTTGCAAGAGCACGTAGTGATAGGACAAGGAGAAGTGGCTTTAAGTTGACAGACAGGAGATTTAGATTAGACATTAGGAAGAAATTCTTTACCGTGAGAGTGTTGAGACACTGGCACATGTTGCCCAGAGAAGTTGTGGCTCCCCCATCCCTGGCAGTGTTCAAGGCCGGGTTGAATGGGGCTTGGTGCAACCTGATCTGGAGTAAGGTGCCTGTTGAAGGGGCAGGAACTGAATGAATCCAAACCATTCCGTGAATCTATGATATATCAGTAAATGCAGTATTTTGAAAAAATCCCTAACTTTTGGAGACTGCGCAGTAGTGGTGTAATGACAGGGATTTTGACTTCTCATTTACATGATTGGCCACAGCTCTTGACAGTTGTATGCTGTTGTATGCTTTTTGTTTAAGGCAGTTGATGTGCTGGTCACTTTAGAAGAGGAGATTCTGGTCTGAGCTTGGAAACTGGCATGATACAGTGCTGTCTTGATAGCAAAAGTAAATGATGATGGGAAGTGCTGTTAAGAACGTTGCTTTGGCACTTGTGCTGTGTTCTGTGTATCCTCAAACACTTCTGTTTAAGATAAATTAGAGGTCATTACCCTAATCTGAACGTGGCTATCTTGTTTAATCTAGCAAGGTAGGAGGAAGTGTTTCTTGGGGGCCATGTGCAGATACCTGAATCTGAGGTTTTAGTAAGAAACTTGATTCCTGTAAAGTCTTGAGCAGCCCTCAGGCTAGTTCTCACCTTTATCACAAAAGAGTGAGTTTCCCAGGGTTCTGGGTGCAAAACTGTCTTTGAGTACAGTGGTAGCACAGCCTGTTTTAAAGACTCTTCCATAATTTTGAGGTCATGTAGATGCATTAATATGATGCCTGGACACTTCAGTCTTTAACATGTTTGTATTCACAAATATTTGTAAGCTGTAAAAGTGCTGGTAATGGCCATTTTAGCCAGAAAATAAATCAGGAGAGAGAAGAGTTAAGAAAAGTGACAGAATATGAAATTAGATTCAGATATTCTGACTGTCTGATGGCTCAATAATTGTTAGAGACTGTCTAGCACAAGGGTTTAAGAGCCAGTTATTGTCCCTTTTCAGTCTCATAGGTATCATTGCCCATTAGAGTTCTTGGAGTGTATGGACAATACTCTTATTCACGTGGTTTAATTTTAGGTAGTCCTGTGAGGAGCAGGGAGTTGGACTTGGTGATTCATATGGGTCCTTTCCAACTTGAGATATTCTGTGATGCTATTCTATGATTTCAAGCAGGAGAAGTTCAATACAGGAAAATGACCAGAGTTGGCAGGGGTTCTCACTTGTGGTTATGAGAGTGGGTGGAGGCAGTGCTATTTGTGTGCGAATTCGAGCTTCTGTTAGTTATACTGTGCCCTCTGCCACGGGACTCACTTCAGCTGGAAAGCTGCTGTTGTGCTGTTCCTGGTTTACTTGTTCTAGGCCTGGAGTGGGGCAAGGTCTGTCCCACAGATGTAAAGCTTCAGGCGGTACTGCTGTGTTCAGGATTGCATCTCCATTGTTATTCAGTAAGATGCAGTGACTGGACTTAATGGCAGTCCTGTATTACAGGCTGGATAAGGAGGAGTTCATCTGATGTTGTAGTATGTCACTTAAGTACAAAGATTGCTGATCATCTGCTCCTTCACTTTACCCTATTTCTGACTTAAGCATCAAAGTCTGAGAAAAAACCAAACCCAAAACCCAACCACCCAACAGCAAAAATACCTACAAAATCAACCAAACAACCCACCCCCCCAAAAAAAAAAACAAACCAAGCCCAGAATACAAAACACACCAAAACCAACCAACCAAACCCTAAGCAAAACAACCCAAAAAAAACCCAAATGAACCTTTCTTAAAGGATTTCTTAAATTTCCTGCTGGTTTTTTTTTTTTTTTTTTCTTTTCCCTTTTGGTACTGAAAGGAAAAAGTTTATATGGCAGTGCTATAGACAAGGTTGCAGCAAGTTTTTGGTAGTGGGGTGGGGTTTTCCTTAATCATCACAGACTTTGTAAGGATCCTAACAAACTCCCTGTGTTGTGACAGTCTCTCTTCTGTGCAAAATCAGATTAGGGTTTCTTCTGAAATTAGAAACAGCCATTCACAGTTTGAATGGCTCTACCTAAGATTTCAAGGAGACTTACTCAAATGCTGCTGGTAACCTGATCAAAACTATTAGTACAAAAGACTGGTTGGGGCTGTCCCTCTGCTTTGTGGAGGGGAAAAATCACTAGCATTTGCTCCCTCTAGTTTTTGCTGCTAATGCCAGTGCTGCTGCATAGGCCAGCCAGCCAGAGCAGCTAAAGCATGAGTCATCCTCCTCAGAGTCTGAGCACCAATGCGGTATAGAGTCGCATATGCTTGGCACCATGCTGTTCTTTGAAACATTTCTTCTAAGGCTTACAAGAAATGTATACCTTTCGTAGAGGTTAATTCAGAATGGTAGTGCAGTGCATTGTTAAACAAGGCTTCAGTGGTTATTCAAGGTAAACACTTTCTGACCAGAGAAGTAATTATACTATGCAAATAAAACAAAAGTCATGCAGTGTCTAGACATAATGTGTTCTTTTTTTGTCAGTGTTATGAAATCTACTGAGCCAAATTTCTCTTCATATCTAAAGATACAATTTTCTGTTTCTCTTTACAGCTGGATCAGTTGGCTATAGATGCTGCAAAGGAGAAGAGAGATATGGAGCAAAAGCACTCCACTATTCAACAAAAGGTACTTGAGAGAATGTAAAAGGCAGACCGCACACACATTTTTTGTCTCTAGCATTTCTCCCCAGCAGTGCATCTTTGCATCAGTAGTCTAAGGGATGGTATCTTTAGTGCAGAGAAAGAGACTTATGCATCATTAAGCTTAGGGTTGGATTGCAGATACTAATTTTGTATTAAAGAACAGAAGATTTAGTTACGAAGCATATATAGAACAGTGGAATATATTTGAATGCTGGGACTCTTAGCATTTCAATAGAACTCTTTATTCAATCCTAGCTGTAATAGGAATTTAGTTGTAAAAGTTGCTGTTTTTCCCTCCTGTGTGTCTGTAGAAGTGTATATACTGCACAGTCCTTCAGTCATGTATTGCTTTCTGGACTGTGCCAAATAAGAATGCAGCACTTTGAGGTAGTGTGGCAGCTGTTGTTGCATAGAAAGAGCAGAAGTAAACTTTCATAAAGGCTGTCTAATGTGCGGTGTTCAGCTGTGTACAAAAAAGTGATGACAATAAATTGCTGTTTTGAGAAGATTTGTATGTGCAATATTTTTGCTTGTTGAGATCAATTTAGGTAATTCATACTGGGGGGGGGAATGATTTCTGTTGTTTGGATGTTTCAGAAGCTCTAGATCAGTATTGGGTTTGCAGGTATAATGCCAGAAGTTAAAAATATTTCCACTGAATTCTCCGGTAGTGAGCTAATACTGCAGGTAGTTTTGAAAGGGATTAGATACCAATTTAAAAGTAATGCAATGCTTCTTACTCTCAATCAAATACATTCTGTATCCATTCAGGTGGCATTAAAAAAAAAAAAGCCTAATGTAAATGAAATCTGATGAGTAAATTCAGGAATGAGGACTTGTTAAGACTATAATTCAGATAGCTTTAGTAAGAATTAATATTAATACTGATGGGAAAAGGTAATGCTTTTGGTTGCTAAAAATCGGTATGTCGCTTCATCCCATCATGCCTGCTGGAGTTGGTGGGAAGTATTAGGATTGCTGTGAAATTGAGCAGACATGATGATGGATTTTAGAGCAGTGCTGATGTGCTCTGTTTGGAGGCAGATAGAAGGTAACTACAGGTGAGGAATAGGAAGAAAGAAGGGAAATAGGAAAGAGATGGAACTGGAGAATTAACATTGATGTTCAAATTTTAGTTTGCTTGGGCTGAATAGGCCTTGTTTCAGAAGTGGACTGTAGTTGAGGGTTTTACTGTTACAGAACAACAGTGCTTGGTGAAGGGTGTAAATTATGCTCAATTTCCATTTATTTGGCCATAGAAATAATAACTTACTACTGTGAATTATGGTAATTGCTGTTGCCAGTGGTGTTTACAGTCTTTGTTTTTTCTTCAAATGCTGCTTAAGGCTGCTTTACAGGTAAAAATATTCCTAATAGTATCAATGGTTATTGAAACTTTTAAGCTTCATGAAACTTACTAAATTCTATCTTTTGTATAGTACAAATATTCTTATTTTCTAGTACACATTGTAATCACTGAGGTTATTTCTAGATTGTTCTATATTTTAAGTGAATGACAATTTTACACTCTCTAAAATATAATCAAGGCTGTCAGATTATATTGTACATTGTCCTCTAAAGTTCTGTGTTTCAAGTTACATATGTTGTCTCCTGTCCTTATCAGTGAAGTCACTGATGCTTTTTTGTGATGACAATGCCTAGATGAATGTATTTGGGCTCTGGAGGGTATGCTTTACTGCAGGTTCCTCTTACATCTTGTCAAATAATTTTCTTGGTTTCTTATTCAGATCATGTCCATTTTGTGTCTCTTCCTACCTGCTTTTCCCAACCTTACCACCAAGTTTGCTTCCAGCTCATCAGGATTTCAGAATCTTGAACTGCTTTAGACCTTGAATCTAAATTGTTCTCTATTTGTCGTCTGGTCAGCCTGACCGGGATGGCAACCTTGTTCTCTGTTCTCACAGCTTGTCATGTTGCTTTCCACTGGGCTGCCTCTTAGGCATATATTCCCAAATCAACCTGTGCCAAATCCTTCTACGTTTCATAACTACTGAAACTTCTGCTTCTTGCCTTGAATATTCCATGAGGTATATATATGCATTTAATATACTGAAGTTTTAATCTAATGCTTCAGAATGATGCCTTTTCTTCATTGTGTAGATAAAGAACAGTTCCTTTTCTGAAATGTTTAGGTAAGTGCACATGTGCACACACCTACCCACACACTACCTGTGTTTGCATATATGTGCATATGCATGCAGAATAGTTGCACCAATTAACTCATCTCACTTTTCTTTATAACTATCATCCTATTTAATGAGGTTGTTGTCTGAGACGCTAATGCAAGAGTTGTGGAAGGGCTTGGTCACCGCTATAGTCTGATTTCAATTTTCAGAGAATTGATGTCTCATTTTTTTTTAACTTCTGTGGTCTTATTTACTCAGCAAATATGCAGGAGACTTTTAAGTGTAAGAAATTATGTTTTTCTGTATTAATCTGGAGCAACACATACTATGAATTAATCTAGAAATGTCATGATCATTCCGGGAACATTTTGCCATGTATTTTCATAAGGAAGATTTGTATCTAAAGAGTGGTGTTACAGTGGTCACAGTGTCAGTATCGCTTAAGACTTACAACTCTTGCTTTCTGAGCAGTTTGCACCCCATTGCTGTAGTAACATGTTGAATTAAGAAATAATTTTCAAATCAGTTGTGTGTGTAAACAGCATTATGGCTTTTGGTTTGGGGACAGAGCTTGCATTTCTAAAGTGAGGGAAATGAAACAGGAAAAATGTTTGCTTTGAACTTGAAATTGGTTTTGTTGTATTCAAATCCCTTTGTCATTAAAAACAAAAAATCTCCTTCCAAAGAGCTGCTCAGGAAACAGCTGGAGTGAGAGGGATGTGAAAATTTTAACATCTTGAATAAACAAGGTGATAGGAAACCAAATGTTACTGCAATCAGAAAGCAGGCATAAACCAAAGCTGCTGTTGAGAAGTAATGCAAACTAAATCCTGTCTCAAAAAGCAGGGATGTGCCAGTATTTCAAGTGGCATGTATACTCAGTGACTATCTCACTTTCTTTCACTTCATCTTGGACTGTAAGCCTTGTTACTTGTGCGTGTTGTTGTTTTAAGCCCTATCTCAAGGGACTTTCAACTTAAGCATGACATTCTTTTGCTAATGGGAAGGGAATGGAAGCAACTTTCTAAAAAGGAGGGTCACACAGTATCTTCTATTTAGTATGTTCTGGAGTAACTTTTCAGAGTAGTGTTTTCTTTGGTACTTATGCACCCTCATTTACTGCCTTTTAAAAATTTAAAATAATCTTTCTCTAAAATCAAAGTCATATTGAATATATTTTCAATATTAAAATGCACAGTCTCTTAAGATTTATGGAAAAATGGCTTGAATAGCTTTCATGGCTTGCTAGCAACCTTCATATTGAAAGTAAATTGAAAACTGCTGCTGCTGAAAAAGCACTAGGGCTTACGTTTTGGTAACAGGAAAATTATATATAGAGAAACAGAAAACATGCAAGCTATAAAATTAATCCAATATGTGTGATAAATTGGTAAGTTTGTATGAAAATGCATTCACTGAAAGACCATCAAGACTAGTAAGTATTCTGTGACCCACCAGGTTAGTATTAATTGTGGAAGTGAAAGCTGTTTTTCCATTGCCAGGTAGTTTGCTATGCGTCATGGACATTTAAAGAAGAAAACACCAGGCATGAAAGCATGCTGTCTGCTTCACTTACATAGCCCACTTCTATGTGTTTCTTTTCCAGTAGCTGGGCAACCAACTGTCAGAATAGAAGCCATAGATATTCCTTCCTTTAAATCTGAATGAAATGTGTAGTATAGCATTTCAGTGTGACTTTAATAATACTGGCTTAATTACTTCTGATTAGGTGAAATGTACTTTGCTCCTAATAGACATCTAATTAGTAAACAAATGTTTAAAATCCAGTCTTTATCATGAATTTTTGCTTAAGGAATACAAATTTCTGAATCACATAAAGTGACTGGGTTTATTAACATGTGATTCTCTTATGCAGGACACTGGAAAGATATGGACGTATTTTTCTCCACCCCCTGATTATTTTTCACAATTCAGTAAACTTTTCCATGTGCCAAGATAAAAATAAACAATAATGTGACTGCTTTTCTCCTACTCTTTAATTATAAAATACCAGAGACTGCTTGTCTAGTTCCTTTTTCTGGTTTTATCCTTTTAACTGAAATTAAGTATGGGGTTGTTTGTTTCTTTTTTTAGTTTGTCTTTTTCCTGATCACCATTTTATCAATATATGGAAGTGTTACCACCACCACCACCCCCCCCCTTGGCAGTCTGCTGTGTATAGTTAGGAAAATATTAAACATCTGTCTGTGTACTCTTGTGTCTTTAACTACTGTATAAAGGTGGAAGTCAATCAGGGGAGCCAGTAGAAATGACACTTGAGTGTACTTCATGAGAAAGACTCAGTATTTGGACTGAGAGCGTAGCGTGATAGATGATCCAAAGGAGTTTTTCTGTCATGCTTGTGTATGCCTTCAAAGTGTAAATCTGGATGCACTGGAAAAAGACAGTTAGGTTTTCTGCAGCAGTTCTCCAAACCAGGAGGAAAATGTGATTACATGGTAGTTTGGACAGAAAAGACTGAGGGAATGTAAGGTGTCTTTCACTAGACAAAGAGTTGCAGGCATCACTGAGGCAGGAAGATGCAAATCTTTAGCCGGTTTCATTATGTTTGGGAGCTGGTAAGTTAGAGTAATTTATCAGGTTTGGGGGGAGGGAGGGGATGTGACATACATGTCTAAGTCTGTGCTTATAGGGGTTCCCCCCAATTCTATTTTTGAAAGGATATAATAAAACCAGGACTTTTAACACTTTGATGTTTGTGTATGCTGTAAGTTGTGAAATACTTAAGTTAAAATTACATTGTGATATATGGCTGTTTGTGCTTACATGAAGTCTTTAATTTTCAGCATGTTCTGATCTAAAAAACAGGCAGAAAATCAAAGTTACTAAATACTGAATAGTAAATGCACAAATCTCTGGGTTTTGAGAAGCTTTTATTTGCAGCCTGTATGTTTATTCAGATCACTACATGGCAGTGATACTGTAGTTTGTTTTGGTTTGGAACTCTTACTTTTGCATTGATCTTCTGCCAGTGAATTAATAAAAACCTAGGTTTAACATTTCAAATTTTGTTATTCTGTTCAGATATTGGTAATGGCTGGAAACACTGTAGATTTATGGAATTTGATGCCGTGCTGGTCCAGCAGTCTAAAGGGCTGGTTTGATATTTGTCACCACTTCGCTGTCTTTTTTAATTAACCTTGGATAGAACCAAGCTATCTGCATGTATAAAAGTAAATGCTATGTATAGAAGAAAAGTTGCGGAGGGACTGGACTATTATACAGGGCTAATGGCATTGGGTTTGAAACTTACATTGTTTTTTTAGTATAGCTTCTTGTCCCCTACTGTAGACAAATTCCTAAGGAGCAAGGCACAAAACACAGATTTACTTTTCATGCAAAGCTAATATTTCAGTTTACAAAAAACACCTGCAGAAGGTGTGGCAGAGTAACATCATGAAGTGTCCTGTATTTCACGTGATGGGGTTTGGGGTTGATGGTTGGTTTGTTTTGTTTTGTCTTTTTTGGTTTTTTGTTCTGAAACTTAATTTCCAGTGACTTGTCTATTCTGCCCTAATTAGTGGGAAGAAGCTGTATATTGTTAGTTTACCTTAAGGGCATATTTTACTAACAGTGAAATTAAATAATAACATATTTATTATACTATATAAGTATGTCATATAAAATTAAATATTTATTATAATATTATTTTTGATCTGTGGACATAGCTTATGGTAAATGATATCCATGTGGATTTTTCATGCACCCCTAGTAGCTGTTAGCCTCCCACTCAATGAATACCTGAGCTCTGTAGCAACCCAGGAAGAGTCTATGCTGTTTCAGACAATAGGAAAGCAAATCATCAACACATACGTTGTTAACTGTTATTAGCTGTTATTGTTACTAGATTGATGGATGCGTGTATTCCTTTGTCGTACTTCTAGGTTCATGTTCTTGTCAAAGATCATTAAAAAAAATTACTGCCAAGTTCTTGTTGTCATTGTCAGCACCTTGACCACTTTAATTTAGAGATAACAGATAGCATCATCTTTATTTGATTACTTGTCTTCTAAGTTCCAATCTGTCTCACTTGTCAAGATCACAGAACTGAAGAAAATGCTAAAGCAAGACTGGTTCTATACAGTTGTCTGCAATTGCTTTTCAGTTTTGACTCCTAACTCCCATTGCTCGCTTTTCTCTATCTTACTTTTCTCTTTCTTTGGAATATATGTGAGACCATTTGAGCAGATAGTTGAAGCACCAGATGCTCTGTCGGTAATATTTGCCCTCTACTTGGCTATAGAGGTCACCATACCTGAGCAAGAAATCCCCCTTGTGTGCAGGTAAAGTAAAAGGCTTCAGCATTCTGATCTCCTAAAAATGCTTAAAAAACATGCTGGGGCTCAGAGTCATGGCTTGACTAATGAGTGTTGCAAGCAAAACATTATTCCGAGGTGTTTACTGGTTTTGACACTCATACTGTCTATTGTTGGATGTTTCATTTGAAACTGCAATGTCTCTTTTTTGTCTTGTTCCTTTGCATTAGGATTATTCCAGTGATGATACTAAACTAGAATACAATGTAGATGCAGCCAATGGTATTGTTATGGAAGGCTATCTATTTAAGCGAGCCAGCAATGCCTTCAAGACTTGGAACAGGTAATTATTCAGAACCTCTATTTACTAATTTATTAAGATACTGCTTGTTAAGCTAAATTCTGGTCTGACTATAACCTATGCAACTCACTGATTTCACAGTTTTGACAGAACACTTGGATGACTCTGTTAATGTAGAGATGATACTTCAAAAACGTTTTTCCCTTGTTCTATGTCCTAGTTGTTTGCAAGCATTTTTAAGTGTTATCTTTAATCTGGAGAAGTCCTATGTATAGAAAGCTTGTCTTCTTGTGTACAGCCCGGCTCTGCAATTCCATTTTGGCCTTACTTTGAGATTAAAACAGAGCAATCCTTATGATTATATGCAATAAGCTATGCAAATTTCTGTGCTTGGAAAATTAAGCATTAGAGGACAAAGTAAAATGGAAGTTGGATAGCCATAGGAAGCAGGGAAACCTGATGAAAGGCTCAAGACTCAAGTTATTTTTCCTGAAAGATAAGCACATAATTGTTATCCTTTACAATTCCTGTCCTGTGCAGTGAATTCTGCTTAGTAGTTTTGAATGTCCAGTTGGCAATTCAAAATACATTGCTAGTCATGTCTCTTTAACAATGTATATTTTATGATTACTTTTATCTTTTTCTCCCTGAACAGGATTTCATTTGTACTTCCAAGGGTATAAGCTTTTTTCAAGGAAATATATATATGCTGAAGCATTTACACTATAGTTGGATACAGTTCTTGAATTTCAAAGTTAATTTATTGTGATATAGAGGTCTTTTTACTATCTTCTTCTCTGTGATTTTTACAGCAGTGTTTCTGTTAAACTACTTGCTGTGTTTCAAAGGCCAGAATATGCATTTGGGTATGTGGTCCCTTCCAATCTTAGTTATTCTATAATTCCTTGAGCACCTTGGAACACCACAAGTCTATGACAAATTGGGATTGCTTCAGTTAAACCCATAGACTGATGGAAGGGCCACTGGTGTATCAGTATTACCAAGTCATGTGCAACTAGTATAAGGGATTTTGCTTTGGACTACTTCTTGTCTGGTCCTGTGGTCTGATTATCCGTCTGTAATGTACTTGCTAGGTTAGTTCCATGCAGGCAGAATTCAGAGTTCCTCAAAACAAATCTGCCAGGCATCAAAGGACAGTGAAAGGAAAAAACTGGGAGATATGTTTCCTAGGTTCCAGGTGTGAATGGACACAAAATTAATATGGGAAAGTTATAATTAAGATATGCAGTGGCATTCTTTCAGGTTAAGTTATGGGTTTTAACATATCTAAAAAAAAGTATTTAAGAGAGCCAAGATAAACAGCTCAGTAATGAGTCAGGGTTACCTACTTTTATTATATAATTTTTATTTGCTTATAGTTTTTTCTTCTGCTTGTCACAGAAGTATTCAGTCAAGCTAAACCTTTAATTTTTTTAAATGTAAAATCTTGATAATTTATCTCACTGCAGTAGGCTAGTGGGATGCTTCAGAATTAGGCAGAGAATAGCTATCTATAAACACAGTTTAGAAATTGAGTCAATCATTTTAAGTTTATATTTCACATTTCCAAACCATTTCTAATTGTTATGAAATTACTATTATAATACATAAAATACATTTTAAGAGCTTTTTCATGAAGATAACTTATATTAATTTCTGAATCTAGCTCCATTTTGCTAAAAATAAAGATGTGGTTTTATCTTATTTGTATTTCTGGATACATTTGTTGTTGCTTGCTACATGGTAGGCACTGAAGTGGTCATTGCCACATTCCACTGCCTCTTTCCACTTTTGGAATGCTTTACTTACGAACTATTGCAGTTTCAGCTGCTGGGAGATAATACTGACTAAAGTTTACCATATATTAGTGGTGAGGGGTTTTCCCATCACTAGGCAGAGTCGAAGAAGGGACTGCATCATTGCATTAAACTGTTTGATGCTTGAAATTTACAATGACATACCAAAGGAGGAAACATTTAGAGAATTACATACTTAATGTGAGAGAATTCAGAGCTGAAGTGAAAGGCCCCAAGCCAGACGAGATATTTTCAGTGTTCTCATTGGCTAGGTAGTTTGCTGCTTCATTTTATGTCCTGTCTTTTTGGGAAGTGGGTGGAAAATCTGAAGTAAAACCAGCCTAGAAAGAAATACTGGAATTTCCTGATGTTCTGAACCAAGGGTGATGGCACTGATCTTCCTTCCTAACTGCTTATTGCACTGTCAGTAGTAATGTGTGTTGGAAATGATAGCTTGTCTTTTTCCTCTGTTGGTATCAGTTGGTATTTTGATAGTTCTAGGCCTTTTCAGGTACACTTTTAAGACAGAATTAAGGATACCAGAATTCATTGCAAGTATCGCTATTAGTATGTACTTGCCAGCATGAGGAACATAAGATAAAAGGAGATGTTACAATGGATTTTGTCTGGGTTTGACACACATCAGTATGGTTTTAGCTAACAAATAAGAAAATTGTGATGCTTTCCAACCCTACCCATTCTATGATTCTTTGTGCATGTCTTGGTCAGTGAATCTATGGACACCATAGTGGATTATTTTGGGAGAAGTCTGGTTTCTGGGGCAGAAATTAAAAACAAAAACATGGAATGTAGCCCATTGAAGTGGGGCAAATCTGTTCTAATAAATGAAGACCTGGTTTGTTTTCAGTCCAAGCTAATTTCTTGCTAGGATGATGTAGTTTCTTCCTGGATCAGCTGGCATATTGGGTTTCATTGTCTTGAGATGTTATAGTTATTTGGACTATTGCATCAAATTTCCTGTTCTTGGAATAGTTCTGCATGACACTGGCTTGAGAAACATACAGTGTTTGAACAGGTTACAAAGTAAACCACAAGCTATTTGCAATTCAGTGTTACTGTGTTTTGAAAGAGTGGAAGATTTTGCAAGCTCATTTTGTTGTGACTAAATGGATAGCATATAATGTTTGTGAGTATTTCAGATAATACACTTTAGTGGAATCAAAATCATGTTTATACTGGAAGGTCTTACAGCAACAGGAATGGAGACCTGGTTTTCAGAAGTACGTCTGTTTGTAAATAATACCTCTTATTGTATACCATTTTTCTTAAGGCATCAGGAGATGAAATCAGATGCATTTATTATTGTGAAGGAGCAGGTGGAAAGCTGTTTCAGTTCCTAGAAATTAAAATGAAGACCAAGTCTGTGTCATGAACAAAGATATACATAAATAAATATGTGTAGTGAGAAACATATTTATCATGCACTGCTATATTCTGCATAGGTTTTAGGTTAGATGCATTAAATGTTTTCCTTTTTAATTCTGCTGTATTTTCAGATCATGCTAATTCTTTGCTTATTTTGCTCATTTTGCATATTTCATTTCCTTCTCCTTCTTTCCCTTATGTTTTAATCCTACCCCATTTTTTTATGTGACAGGAAAAAGCCAGATCACATCAGGTACCAACCAGCTTCTTTTGTACCTTCCCAATGTTTCTTTGGCACGCAAAAAGCTCTTCATTAACCCTGCATTTAATTTTGATTACTTGCAATGGATGTTTAATGGCTCATTTTAAGAAAATAACAGAAGGATTCTGCCTGGGATGCCCAGCATACCTGCTGCTCAACAACTTTAAAAGAATAAGAAAGATCAAGCTAGATATAGCTGAAAAGGAATTAAAAGTTTCTGCACTCAAACTTGCAAGCGTTATGTGATCAGTGTTTTGACTTTTTCCAATTGAAGTTGGTGAGATTTTTTTTTTTCTTATCAACTGCACTGGAAATAAAGTTGTGACTTTTAAATGTTGTGCATTCTTAATCACTCTGGTTTATTTGCATGCTGATAGCAACTAATGAAGAAAAAGATTTCCTTTTGAGAATCAATAAGCATGATTAATTTTTTTAATTGTAAAAATTTAAGGGTTTGGATTTTTTTTTTTTATTACTCTCAGTTCTCAAAAATTTGAAATGTTTTTCAATGAATTTTGTGTTTCTGATTTGATTTAAATTTTTAATTGTGTAGGTATAAATGTTGGAAAACATTCAGTTTCTAACCCCAAACAGCTATGTTTAAGCACCACTGAGGCAGTGCAAATTACGCAAAGATTCCCTAACTATGTTTTCTCCTTCATCATGCTCCTCTCCTGTTACTGACAGAATGACACATTTAAACAAACTTTGACAATAGTCAGTACTTAATATGCACATGTTGCCTAAAGGTTTATGAGCATTAATTCTTGCAACAGGATAGAGGTTGTATACTGTATAATAGCACCTTCTGTACATTTCTTGTACCTGAAAGCCTCCTGGCTGTTACTTCTGTAGACCCCCAGCAGTCTCTTTCCTTACAGTAATTAATGGAATTTATTGATGGTACATAGTTAATATGAAATAGCTCAAAGATTTTGGCCTGAATAAAGCTGCTGTGGTGCTCATGTGTTGGAGGGCAGTCTGCCACTTCTGGTTTTTTCAAGCATACAATAAAATGTGTTAACTTTTTTTTTCTTTTGACATCTACTTCAGAAGTGTGATCTTCAAGTTATACTACACTCTAAATTGTTGATCTTGTTCAATTTGTTTCCTTAAAACAAATAAATACCAACTCCGTTCCTCTTTTTTTGGTTGGAATTGAAAGTTCTCTTAAACAGATTCGATTTCTCTACCAGGAAAAAAAGGGTCTCAAATACTTTAAAAATATCTAGACTAGGGTTTAAAGATGACACAAATTTGTTTTATGGTTTTTATGTTCGCTTATACCCAGTTAATCACATTGGAGCTTTCTTACTTTAGTAACTCACTAAATATTTAGCTGAAGTTAATTACACCACCTAAGGCTATGTAAAGTATTTGGTCTGTTGCATGTTATCATGGGGCAAGGCTTAATTTTCTTTCTTTCTTTCTTTTTTTCTTTTTTCCTTTATCACTTCAGCACTGCTTTCCATGCTTTTCTATTTGCTGTTTTATTTGACAAAAGCACATAAAAAAGCTGGTGTTTATTTGCTAGTTTACTTTTTAAGTTACCTGTTTAAATATTAGCAATAACTCAAATTATGCACATATTTGAGGCTTAGTTACTGCATCTGTAGGGTTTGGGGTTTTTTTTAAAGTAGGTGGTAAAGGTGATGCTTTTTAACTAGGAGTGACCAAAACTACTGCTATTACTAAATTGAAGAAGTAATTAACTTTTTCATTATTCTGTTTAGTTACCTTGAGGCAGAAAGATGTTTGTTATTATGTTTGAAATCCAGTATTAAAAGAACCCATTGTTGCTTTTAAAATTACTTCTAAAATTAAATGTATCTGCACAACATTTGAAAAGATTCTTAAAAGGTAGAATCTCATCTGTCTATGAAGTACTAACTTTTCTAACAAATACTAGAATTTCTGATTTGAATCTAACTTTGTTTATCTTAATTTTTCATAATCTTCACTTCTTTTGATGAATGGCTTGTGGTGGTTTTAAAAATACATGGACCCTTCTTGTTACTAATTGTAGTAACTTGTAGCTACAAGTTCAACAGCCTGTGGAGAATAACAAGATATGTTGCATTCAGTGTTTTATACAGTGTTGCCATTCAAGCTATTTGCAGTGCAGGGGAAAGTGAAATGTGGTATAAGTGGAGTATTTGAGGCATTTAGGAATTATGCTGTGATAAACACAGGTTCACGTTATAAACCTGAACAAAACCAAGAAGTGTACCTTTCTCTGCAGGGCTGAGTTATGTTTTACATTCCCTTTGGTTTTTGTCAGTTCAAAATCAGTGATGATTAATTAGCTCTTATTTTGTTCATCCCTGGAAGATCAAGACATACATGGTTATATTTGCCGCTTTTTTATATGTAGCGGTCTGATGAAATGCCCTGTTAGAGATCTGAGGGACTTGCAATTTTTAACTAAAACATGAATGATATTTCCATTCTTTATGAACTCTGGACAGTGAGTTTGACAAGAAAGGATAGAGTTCAGAGGAGTTTGTAAGTGTTACATTATCTTTTGGATTTTATAGGCTGTCTTCATTAAATCTTTTGTTCAGTAGTTTTCTACGAAGCTAAGGCTTAAGTTAAGATCCTATTTAAAAGGTTTTTTTGGTTTTGCTTTGGCTTTGTATGCAATCGTTTTATTTCAGCATCTAAAATTTTAAGAAATACTAACTATAGATAGATGTAAAACCTGCTTGGGACAGCAACAGTAGGAATTTTAGTGCCTTAGTAAGCTATTTGTTAGTTATACTCAAAAATAATTCAGGAGTGAGTAGTTCACATAGTTCAAGGATTTTTGTTATTCAAACTGTCTGAATTTGTCTTATCAATTACTTTAAAAAGTAATTTGCTGCTTGAAATACAGAAGTACATGTTCTTTGAAATGGAAATATTTTCTGTGGTATCTTAACTAATGTCATAACATGAATGTATTTGTTTATGACTTGAATTATCTGAACCTTCCTCTCTTTTCTCTTTTGTCTCTGCTTTACCTTTTTTCATTGCTCTCTCAAAATACTTGGCAAAACTGACTGCGGCATTAATTTTGTTAATTATTTTAGGCAGTCTCGCTGTAGACTGTGTATAAACACATTTCAGTCAAATAAGCACTGTAAAATTAGTTATGTATTCTCTGGATGTCTCTTCATTTGAATAGGCGCTGGTTCTCAATACAAAATAACCAACTTGTGTACCAGAAGAAATTTAAGGTAGGTATCAAAAGCTGGAATAGTCAGGGGCCTGGGTGATGGTTTTCCTGATTGACTGGGGAAGGAGAAACAGTGCTGACACTGGCATCCTGTGTGGTCTTCAGCAACCTACTGCTGTTTCTAAATTAGTTTCTCCTTTGTAAAATTAGATTAATAGGTGTGCTTACAGGTTTTGGGAATCCTGTGTAGTGACTTGTGAGCACATAATGATTGGTTTGTTACCTTGTTGCAGAAAAGGTTTCTGAAGAGTTTCAGAGAAGTTGTTGGTCCCAAAAGGCTTGTACTCACTTGCTGACTGCGAAATACTCCATCCTGTTCTTTGAACAGTTGTGTTTAACTCTTTCAGGACCTGCTCCCTCCAGTTACTTACTGGACTCAGATACCCAATTTAGCAGCTGGGGAGAGAGTAGAGGGTTAAAAATGGCATGAAATCATTTGTCATGAAACAGTCAGGAGTACCATAACATGTATTTAATACTGAAAATGGAGGGTGGTTCAGCAGTGAGTATCTGTCTTTTTGCTGGTAAGAAAGTACAGTTGTGTATTACAGCACCAAGTGTAGCACTGCCCCAAGCTGTAAAGCCAGCCTTTTCAAGTAACATTTGGGCCTATGATCCTTTGTTCACTGTTCTAGAATCTGCTTTTGTGCCACATAGCTGTAACTGTTCTCCATTCTGGAAAAAAGCAGAGAACTGTATGGGTGGGGGAAGGAAGAGTTTATGACAGTTCATTTCTCTTCAAGTCTTGACAGACCAGATTCAGAGCCTGTCCCTGGTGGTAACAAATCAAAGATCTTAATTTTTGTAGTTGGAAAGGACACAGTTGAGTTTGTATGAGCGCATTTGAGTTGGGCATTCTGCATTTGTGAATTCCAGTTACTTGTTGTTTTTTAATACACCTTTGAAGCACTATTAGCTTCTTAGAACAGGATTTTTATAAATTGAATCGAATTTTCAAAATGAAAATTTTCAAAACTTTCAAAATTTCAAAATAATATTTGTTATTTGTGAGTTAATTGTATTTCTTAGAAAGTATCTTTGAACTCTTTTTAGCACTGTTGCTCTGAATAAGGGTTTGATTATTTAGTGGAGTGGATTGTAGGAAAAAAGGAATTTACAAAGTTTGTAGTAAATGTTCATTAAATATAACTAAGCATTAAAATATATCTAAATATTTCCTGCAAAGTACTGCTGATTCCACCTAATTAAAAATATATTTTGGGGGAAAAATATGTAAACAAGCAAATAGAATTAAATTCTTGATAATACGGAATTCTTGGCAACTTTAGCTTTCTCTGTAACTTCTTTGTTAATTTTTTCTCTTAGGATAATCCCACAGTAGTTGTTGAAGACTTGCGGCTTTGCACAGTTAAGCACTGTGAAGACATAGAAAGACGTTTCTGTTTTGAGGTGGTTTCTCCAACAAAGTAAGAGGAGATGGAGCATGTTTATTTAAAAATAAAAGAAGCAGTTACATTCAGTTGTCTTGAAATAGGAGATTAGCATTTCTCTTGGGACAGATCAAAACAGGAAAACTATCTGAACAATTCTGTTCTCTGAAATTTTGGCTAACAGTAAGTGATACTGTGAGAAGTGTTCCTAGTGTTTAGCTTACTTTTGCCATTAAAATAAACATGCATTCTTGTGCAGAACTGTTGTAACTTAGTAGCTGCTGATACTATCAAGCTACTCAGTAATGTAAAAACAGATGTCAGTTTCTCCAGATTTGATTGGTGTGTTGAGAGAGAAGCATATTAGTAAGTTGTTGTCTCAGTAGTGTTAAATTACATTTCAGAATGCACTAAATGAAGCTACCAAATAAAAATATCTTTCAGCTTTAGCAGTGCAGTTTATCAGTTGTATTTGGAGAAGTACGGCAGTCCTGCTGCATAGAGCAAGGGCAGGATGTGGATTTCTCATTAATGATCTTGAGATGTGACCATATTTACATTAATTAAATTGTAAATTAATTAGAATTACATTAATTAAACTGTATATGTAAGGACTGATACCTGTGTCTTGTGTAATTAGTCATGGAGGTAAAATGCATGTGAGCATATAAAAATGACAAAAGTGGAAGAAGAAAGGGAATAGGAAGCTAACCCATTGTTTGGGTTACTTGAAGAGTTAGTTAGCACTACCTGCAAATAGTTTTGGAAAGAGTTAGTCATTTATAAAGGGTTTTGTATAAAGCTGTTTTGTTCTCTCAAAATAAATGGGAGTATTAGATGATGCTGGCTAAACAATATACTCATTATAAAAGAGACTTTATCTTATTGAACAATTTGTTGTTTGATGTTAGCTGCTTGGTCAGTCTCTGAATCTTGAGTACACGTGTGATTTGTCACAGAAGCTGCATGCTGCAGGCAGACTCGGAAAAACTGCGGCAGGCTTGGATTAAAGCTGTTCAGACCAGTATTGCTACAGCATATAGAGAGAAGGGGGATGAATCTGAGGTAAGTTTAAAAATCAACCAAACAGTAGCCACCCCTTTAGATCATGGAAATTAAAAATGGAGAAAACATCTTTTCACAAGTGGAGAGGAACAGAAAGTATCTACTGTTTGTCTTCTAGTGGAAATGCAGTGAAACTTTGAAGGCTGTTTAGTAACCTTAATAATGTTACTTTGACCTGTATGTTTTGATGAGATTTTTCTGTAATGTGATTAACATTAATAGGCTACTCCTATATTCAGTTCTGGTTTTCTTCTAAAATAACTTTTTCAGTCCTGTGGCTCTCCTTGTTCTAAAATGCAGAAGTTACTTTTCTAAGATCCTGGTGCCCAGTCAGTATCCATAGGACTTTTATTTCTTTAATTTGGTGTGTGTCTCCATTTCTGTTTGTTTCCTTTTTTAGAAACAGGAAAAGAAATCATCCCCTTCTGCTGGAAGCCTAGAATCTGGGAGTGAGACAAAAGAGAAGTTGTTAAAGGGAGAAAGTGCTCTGCAGCGAGTTCAGTGTATTCCTGGTAATGCTGCCTGCTGTGATTGTGGTTTGGCAGATCCTCGCTGGGCCAGTATCAACTTAGGAATCACACTGTGCATTGAGTGCTCTGGGATACACAGGTTGGGGAACATTTCAGAACTGTATTTGATGTATGCATTGACTTAATTAGGAAGGGTGGTGTTTGCCTCTTCAAATGTATATTGAAGCAAGATTAGAGACCCCTGTTTGTAAACAGAATTAAGATAACTGCTTTATTTGCATAAATTAATGGTAAAGCTGTCTGAGGTAAGACATAGCATGTAGTTACAGGTTAGTATTTTTCTCATGCTATTTAGGAGCTTGGGAGTCCACTTTTCAAAAGTAAGATCTTTAACACTGGATTCATGGGAACCTGAACTTCTAAAGGTATGATAGTTTTGAAACAAGTTTCTGTTTGGTACTTAAATTGTTGTTCTAAAGCCTCTGCATCAGAAAGTTTAATGCAGGAAATGCTTGCATTTTTTCCCAGTGCATGTTTGTGCTGTTGAGTAGAAAATGTTCATAGTCGAGTTTTTTTGTTCATACTTTCTTATAATACATGCGGTAGCAGTAGTCATTCCTGATACAAATTTGCAAGTCAGAAGAACTTTTGACACCTTCAGGTTTGCAAATGCACTTTGAGTAGTAAGTTTCATCTGATACTTCAATATATAAAAGGGGAAATCTGTTTACAGGTCACTAATGTAGTGGGCAGAAAAATTTTGGAAGTGTTACATCAGCCTAAAGCATGGTCATAATTGAAAATTCAAATGCCAGCTCTTACAGTGGAATCTTGATTCTGTGCTGTCCTGGCTTATAGGGGAACACCTGTGCAACTGCTCATGTGCATTCGTGTGCCAAAATTCTAGCTTGAAATACATGGTTATGAAAATCGACTAACCTTGAAAATACCGAAATAGGAACTCATGCATGGGATGCTTGTGTGCAGTTGGCTAACTAATGCAAAGCATTTGTTTCTAGCTGTGATGTTCTGGTACTTAGGTATTGCTTCTACATTCTGAACAATCAAAAGACAATGTAAGTAGGGGTGTTTGTCTTGTGGTTTAACCTTAAATAATTTTAGTATCAATGTGTTCATGCTGAGGACACAACAAAAAAATAAACCCAAAATGACACCCCTTGTCCTGTTTATGTAAATACCAGAGCAGAATGTTCTACCTGGTATTAGAAGCAAGAAGCCTGTTCATTTCCATCAGTAAGTTAGACTTCTTGGGCCAAGTTCTCTTTAAAGTAGTGTCTGCAGGCTTACTGACTGCCTTTGGTCTCTTTCTGTAGACATAACAGATTGTGGCTAAACGTTATGGTTTAGCAAAACTGTCTGTGGGACAAGATGGAATGGAATTGATTTAATTGTCTCTTGTTGATGGGATAGGAATAGGTAATAGCAAAGCTGGTGGAAAAGAGTGCCTTTGTTAATGAGGCCTGAAGATGTCTTTCTGATTGCACAAAAAGAATCTTGAATGACAGATGGTAATTTTTGCAGTCTTTTTTCAGTAGAGAATGGTGCTTTAAGAGTGACTGGTTTTTTGCTGTCTTATTCAGAATTCAGGCTCTCTATTCACTGATTGTTTCATTATCATGATACAAACACATGTTTAGCTTTGTAAGTGTACTTTTACCAATGAAAACACTAAGTTGTAAAAATAGGCTGAGTGAGGTTAAAAACAACTGAATAGATCAAGCCTTTAGCAACTGTATTTGAATTTATTTATTTTGCTTCATAGCTTATGTGTGAATTGGGAAATGATGTTATAAATAGAATTTATGAAGCCAAGTTGGGAAAAATGGGAGTAAAGAAGCCACAACATGGAAGCCAAAGGTAGGAATTTACTAGCAGTGCCTCTTCCTTTTCATGTTGCTTCATTCAGCCTCTTTAAAAGACGCTGTCAGTTAACTGTGTTTAACTGTTAACTGTGATTTACTCTGTTTCCCCCTATCACCAGTATGTTTTGTTTTCTGCCTTTTTCTCACTTTCTGTTTTTAATGAGAATTCCTTCTCTTGGTCCCTTTCTGCTTCATGTTATGTTTCTGTACATGTGGGTTGGTTGGTTGTTTCTGATCTCCTTTTGATGACAACTCTAGCATCCTGTTCTGTCTCACCAATGTAGGCATGTTGCTTTCGTTTCCAGTCTGCTTTGTACCATCTCAGCCAGCTGTACTTGGTCTGTGAGCAGTCCTGGAATGAACCTGTGGCTGTGCCTTTTGTTTATAGTGACTTTAACTTTTGTTCCCTGATCCCCAGAGTGCTCTCTCTTTGTTTACATTGTACATGAGTGCTGCTTCTTTACAGCTACCTTCTTATGATTGTACTGTTGTCTTCACGTAGAATCACAGAATCCTAAGCGTTGTAAGGGACCTCGAAAGATCATCTAGTCCAACCCCCCTGCAAAAGCAGGGTAACCTAAATTACATCACACAGGAACTTGTCCAGGTGGGCCTTGAATA
>JBAFWW010004486.1:0-14971 GCA_036873685.1 Agapornis canus | reverse complement strand
TGAGGTCACCCCTCAGTCTCCTCCAAGCTAAAGAGACCCAGCTCCCTCAGCCTCTTCTCATAAGGGAGATGTTCCACTCCATCATCTCCGTGACTCTGCGCTGGGCTCTTTCTGGCGCTAATTTGTGTTTGAAGGTGGTTTCCTAATGTTTTGTTCTGCTGCATAAGATTTCTTTTAAAACTGTGGGTTTTCTCCCAGCTTTCTTGTTTTGTGCTTCTTTCTATCAGGCAGTCTTGTGGCATAGAAAACAGCGGCTTATAAAGTGTTGGCAATTAGGAGACAATGGTAACATTGTAGGAGATCTGCTACATACTCCTTTTAGGGATAACTGCTTATCAGGAGTTTCTATAGTAATACTTGTATAGCTGCTTTCATCAGTTTGTCACAAGTAGTGTGTGTGTCTTAAGGTGATAACCTCAAGTTACAAGAAAAACTGTTTCCGTATACATTACAGAACTGGTGGCTGTGCCTACCTGAGGCTTATTGTTGTTATTGTTTTCTTGTGCAATCTTGATGTTCCTTTAACAAATGTTACAGTTTATATTTACCTAAGAAACTAAATGTATGCTGTGTTAATTGGTTATTAGCAATGTAAAACGTGTATAAAGGATTAATACTGAGAAGTAACATACAGGAATTAATGCTTATTTCTTCTACGTACCACTTTATAAGGTCTCTGCCTAAAAAAAAAACAAAAAAGAATTAAATCTTTTTTTTTCAACATAACAACTTATAAAGTCCCCTCCCAAAAAAAAAAAAAAAAAAAAAACAAAAACCAAACCAATCAAAACACCAGAACAAAACCAACATATACAAACTTAACAAAATTATTCTCTTTTGAGCCTTATGCACAATTTAATTGAGAATCCAGAAGGAGTTATACAGCGTGCTTTTCATGTTTCTGAAAATGTACTGGAAAATGCATCGTACATGCAATGCCAAATTACAGGTTTGGATACTGGCTTTAGTATGAAGTGGACATTGTTTTAATACTAAAATATTAGCTTACGAACTCTAGTGTTTTTCTATATAACAGGCAGGAGAAGGAAGCATACATCAGAGCAAAATATGTGGAAAGAAAGTTTGTAGAGAAACAGCCTGCATCAGTATCTCTGCCTCAATCTGGAACAAAAGGTTTGCCTCAAAGTAAGGAAGAGAAAAGGCACAGTGGCCCTGAAAAATCCCTTTTGGCAGGGGAACAGGGTGTGGCAGCCCATAAAGGTATTTACACACTTCTCTCCTTAGCTATATTACCCACATTCTTTTTTAAGTAACATATTTTTGTATTAATTGATTTCCTGCCTCCTGCAGAGAAACCAGAATCTGATTTAAAATATGTCATAGTTCAAAAGTATGGGGGAGAAAAGGTTTATTCAGATGTGCATTTTTTGGTGGGGCAGAGTTTGGAGTGGGGATGCTTATTCAGAACCTTATTAACCACCTTCTTTCCTCCATATTTTCATTCTTTTTATTTTTTCCAATAACGTTCTTTCCTGCCCTATCCCTCCTTACTGCCTGCTTTGTGCTTTGCTAACTTGCATGTCCCAGCGGTTGCTGTAAGTAGCGACGAGGCGAGGCGGGAGTCTCTGTTCTGTCCTGATGAACTAGATTCACTCTTCTCCTACTTTGATACCTCTTCAAAACTACGTAGTAGTAAGTACTACAGCTATGGCGTGTTCAGTATTTGCTCTAGTGATCCATTGTGTGTTGTGGCCATCTCCCTGCCTTGAATCTATTTCCTCCAGGCTACTGCATTGCTTAGTGTTTTCATGAAATAATTTAAGCTTTTTTACTCATCCTGATCTTTTCCTTTCTAATAATCTTTGACATTTATTATTATTACAGATGTTATGGTTGCAATATGTGACTTCATATTTTTCTGTGGATGCACTATCAAATAATTACTAGTCATTAAAAAAAACCCTGTTTTCAGGACCAAGTATAAGAGTTTGCTTTATTATCATGGTATCTGTGAAGAGCCAGGTAACTTGTAGTCTGCATAGTAATCACAGTTTCTCTCCAAAACAGTGCAAAGCAGTGACAGTGGGATCCAGCAGAGTGTTAATGACAGCAGAGAACACCTTGCCTCTACTATATCAGCCAACAGCTTGTATGAACCAGGTGCGTTGAGCTTTGTATTGTAACATGAAAATTTAATCACTTCTTGGTAGCATGCTCTTGTGAAAGAGATTAGTACTTGGTGATACAATTCATGTCTTTTTTACCTGGTGGACTGAAACATTTTTAACAATGGTGGTAATTGCTTGAGTGACCTTTCTGTCCTCTGGGCTTGGTAGCAACAATGACTTTGAATCCTTCTAAATGAGTTCAAAGAGTAATTTTTTTCCAGTCAGATGATACTGAGCCAGAACTGCATTTCTTCACAGACAGAGCAATGCTGCATTTTTATAGACAAGCCTTCACAGAAATGCATAATCCTTTTATAAATAGTTAAATCCTTGGTGATGGAATTGGTGTTAAGTCACAGATAACAGGCTTTTACATGTTGTTTGAGTATTCTTGCTTAATTGTTCTGTTAACTGCTTATGTGGAATCGACAATGTCTTTAGGCATTACTCCCTCTCTACTGAATGTTTTATAAACTTATTGATGAAATTATTTGCTATCTAATATTAGCATTCTGGTCTGACAGAAGTATTGAGTGTGATCTGTCAAAATATCCAGAATATTTATTTGTAAAGCAAACTTACTCTTCTACATCAAAGCACTCTTCTGAGGTATGTTTTAAATCCAGTAGTTTACAGCTGTGGTTTATAGGCAAGCAGCATCAGGCTTGGATGCTTTTTTTGACTGCATTGTTGAAACACTTAGTATGCTGTAGCTCATGAAAGCTTATATATGACAAAGTCTTTATCTCCCAGACTTCATTCTGTATAACTTAGCAAGATGATAAGAGAGATTATGCTTTAGTCCAAAAGATTATAGCAGCACAAGTAATCAGTAAATAAAAATGCTATCTTTTAACAAAAATCAGGTCAGAACAGTATTAGTCTCATATTCAAGTCTATCCAGCTGTTGCAGATAAAGGTATATTTGTGTGACTATCTGCAGGAAATCAGTTCTATTCATATCTTGCTGTATAGGGTAAACCACAATGCTAACCTGAAATAATTTCTTCAATATTATATGGAATATGTAGATTGAAGGATATGCACACATGCCAGTACTGTGGGAGATAGTGTTTTCTGGGCAGTAATAATTCTGTGAAGTGGCCATGCCTAAATGTTGGAACAAGCTAAAGGCACCTGTGACTTGTCCTGGCAGAATGAGGCAATAGTGCACAGTGTTCTGCAAAACCAGAGCTACTTTACACCAGAGAAATGACATTTTTGCTCAGAATTCCAGGAGGTACCTAATAAAAACAGAGGTTGGATAAGCTTTTTTTTTTTACCCTCCAGAAGGAGACAAGCAAGCGTCTTCTGTGTTCTGTTACTCCAAGCAGCCTAGTCCAGGATTGCAGCTGTATCGAGCTGCCTTTGAGAAGAATCTTCCTGATATGGCAGAAGCATTGGCTCATGGAGCTGAAGTAAACTGGGTCAACCTAGAAGAAAACAAAGCAACACCACTCATTCAGGCAGTGCGAGGGGTATGTGATGTACAGCACTAACTAAAGTGGGAGGAGGGGAAGTGGAATAACAAGGATATTTCTGTGTCACTATTTCTTTTGAACTGCCTGCTTTGATAATGAATGATAATGTGGTGCTGAAGTTGTCTATACAGTGTTCTCAAAGTTGTTTCTGAACTAATTTTTTCCTGTTAATGCTTTGTTTGGAATTGTATAACCTAGCAGTGTTTAAATTTTATATGGAAGCAAATTCCTTTTGTTCCCTTTGCCACATGACTCAGTGATGAGAAGGCAGAGTAGGTTTGGCTCTTATTCTAGAGATCTAGCACTGAATTGTTTCTTTACTTTTATTCCATAGGGTTCATTGGTTACTTGTGAGTTTTTGCTGCAGAATGGGGCCAATGTGAACATCAGGGACGTGAAGGGAAGGGGACCTCTGCACCATGCCACAGTTCTAGGACACACTGGGTAACTCACTGCTTCAGGATTTGTACATGGCCATCCTTTACTATGGTTGTTAATGTGAAGCTTCTTTATTTCCCCAAATATCCTGGCATTTTAATATATTTCACAATCTAGGTTTTTCTTAGCTTTTCTGAAGAGAGAGGAAATAATACTTTGAATTAGCAGTCCCATTGCTAGCAAAGCACACCTTTAAACACACTCTAATTTTAAACATGGATTTCATGATGCTTTGAAATAGCGTGAACTTCTGGTGAAGACTCATGAGATTTTTCTTAGTTTCTCAGGAAATATGATACAAATAGGAGAAATGGTGTGCGGCAGCCAAGGCTTTTGCTCACTCATCCCAGTTGTGTGTTGCATTGAGAGTATATCTCACTTCAGAATGTTCTGCATTACATCTTTAGTTTTGGAATCATGGCTTTTAACTGAAACCCTGTAACAGTTCAGCTCAGTTGAGGACACAACAATCTGGTCGTGCTCAAACTGCATCCATAAATTCTGAGTACAGTACAACAGCTTGGGAGTGTTCAAGGTGTAATCTTGGTCAGTTTGCCCATTTATAAAGATGCAGAATTATAATAGCAGAATAAAAATTAAATCAGTTTCTATTGGGTAAATCAGGCATATGTGAGCTGTATTCTTTCCTGTATTGATTTATCCTGCTCAGGGCTTCTTGTCTGTCGTGCAGAAAGGGATGAGATTTTTGGTTCTGCAACCTGAGGGAAAAACAGGAGGGTAGATTCTTGCTTCTGAAGGGCTCAATTTCTTGCTGCACTAGCGTGATTTGAGTTAGGCTCTTTGTAATGTGGATTAAATAAGTAAGGTTTTGCTTACTACTGTGTTAATATCTTAGTTGTTCTAGATGAACAGCACTGTTTTGATCTGTTCAAGAGCCAAATACATTGCATCCAGCTTGAATTTATTTGCCTTCTTCCTTTATTGTTGTGGAAATGATTGTTAAATGCTTTTTCTAAACAGACAAGTGTGTTTATTCTTAAAACGAGGAGCAAACCAGCATGCCACTGATGAAGATGGGAAGGATCCATTGAGTATAGCAGTAGAAGCTGCAAATGCAGATATTGTAACATTGTAAGTTGTACCTCCTGTTTTTGACTGGGTAACTAGAGTTTCCTTTTCTGTTTCAACTTCAAAAATAAATGTCAGAATTCCTTTACATAAAAACAGGCAGAGCAAAAGAAAAATCAAAGAGGGTGCAGTATCCATAGATGCCCCTCTGGTGTGAGGTTCAGAAGTAGGTAGGGCTTGAATTACAGTCTCCTAGTGCTTCAAATATGACACTGTTCTCTTGTTTTCTAAATCACAGGTTGCGTTTAGCAAGGATGAATGAAGAAATGCGTGAATCAGAAGGACTCTATGGACAGCCAGGTCAATACTCTACTAATAACCATACTGAAATGCAGTATAAAAAGTGTATTCAGGAATTTATCAGTTTACAATTAGATTCTTAGGATCTGAGGGAAATTTAAAATAGCTTCATACAGTAATGTTTTTTAGCAACAACTGACACATGTTAAAGCTTCATTGAAATTTGCTGGTGTGACTTTGTCAGAGTATTTAGGGGACCTAAAAGGAGAGTGTTTAAAGTACATTATTATAGTAGTGTATGTTACTACAGCCATTACCAACCTCTTTGCTGCTAGTTGTCTATACAGTTTTCTCCTATTAATGTTCCATTGAAACCCATGTCATGTTAGGATTTACCTGACATTATTCAATAGCAGCCTTCTGAACCAGGTTGCTCAGAGGCAGTTAAGGAGCTCATCTTATGACAGGATATCATTTTCCTTCCTGTGGAATGCTCCTCTTTTTTCTTTATTTTAAGAAAAAGAAATGCTTGCACACGTATGTAAAAATGTACATCAAATATTTCAAAATGAGTCCAAACAGAAACAGGAAAGTATTATTTCCTCAGATTTTATTTTTAAATATTTTTGTTAAGATACAAATAAGAAACAAAACATTCTTAAGTATGTATTTTTGTACACATAGTATCTTACCATTTGATTAAAAGAATAAAAGTTGGCAGACGCTTGAGCCAACAGTTATGAGAAAGTATCAAACTGTTTAACTAAACAAACTGTATTCTCAGGCACTCAGTCCCAATTTACACTATGTTCTGATATGGTACTTATGCAAACCATTTCTTCTGTTATGGTATGCTTCCATAGGAACCTAATTTCATCTCTTACAAATGTCAGTAATGAAAGCACACTTACTATTAAGTTAGAGAGCTAAAAACACACTGCTGTACCTGGCAGTAGTGAAAGGTAAGCCTTATTTTTAAGGTTGAATGCTCAGTACTCTTGGCTCACTCCTATAAAGCCCTGATGTATTTCCCATCGATTCACAAGGACTGTGTGTGCTTATGCCTGTTACAAGGTTGGGGCTGGAATATACTCAAGGGGCAACACTGAGTGTCATGTTGATATCCCAGGTTAACTGTGTTAAACAAACCAAATTTATTTAGTTTCTCCTTGAGAACAGATGTTTATCAAATTTAAACAGATCTAGGAAATTCAGATTAAAACAGTAAAAGTCCTATAGGCACTCAGACATTCAAATGCTTTCTTTGACAAAGCAGCAGATAACTTAAAAGTATACCCCTGATTAGGAGCTTAAATGAGGAAAAATTCCACACTCAAAAAATGCAGCAGGCTATGTGTATGAAAGAGGCTTTTGCCAGTTTGGCCATTTTGAATGGAGAGCTATTTTCTGTTATAATGCATACTACTTCACTGACAGCCTGAACGTAACAAATACTGAAGTATTTTTGAGTCTCCTCATTTTTATTTTAAGAGGTAGAACTAGTAACTATCAGTTTCAAATAGTAAGATGCCATTGTTGTAAAGGAGGTAGGTATTTTGGTTCAAAAGCTCTGTGATAAATCATAAATTAAAATTTTAGATCACTTAATTGACCCATCACAAATCCAAAATTATTATAAACCAGAAAATGTGTTAGTGTAGTCTGTACAAAAAGCCTTAGTTGGTCGTTAAACATTACAAATATTTAGTAAAATATTTCATTCGTAACAAATACAGGCAGTACTTACATGGAAGTATGAACGTGTTTAAACTGAAGGCGGCGGAGACTATGTTCCCTGACATCTTGCTTAAAATGGTTTCTTAGACAGATTCTTCAGTTAGGTAGGGGAAATAAAAACCTGGATAAGTCTGTCACTCAAAACTTTGTGACTTTTTCATCAGTTTGTATTACAGTAGAACCTAGAGACTGCAGCTGATACAATCTCATCCAGGTATTTTACAGATGGTATTTAATCCTTGTAAAGAGGCAAGATTGGCAAAGGCAAGTAGAGCTGCCAAATGGGTGAAGTTTGCCCAAAATCAGGAGGAGGGTAGCATTAGAATTATTGTTAAATTCAGGCCACACGCTGCAGCAGTGTCCCAGCCAGGAGATCTTGCTGTATCTTCGAACAGCATAGCTCTTCCTCTGCTCAATTTTTTTACTTGCTGCTGCAGTCTCTTCTGAAAGTTGAAGCAAATATTTGAGCATTTTAAATGTTAATGTCTGCTAGCCTGCTATTGAACGGTTGTATCAATGTGTAAGTGTAAGCACAAAACTTGTCTCTGTTCTTGTGAGGTATGATACTTTAACGTAGTCATAGAGGAGGCAGGTCTTTTTTGCTGCAGATGCATGTTAAGTTATCTGCACCACCCTTATTTTAGAACTCCTCTTTTCCTAAATTATGATTCCAGATGAAAATAAGGATTTTTCAAGACAATTGTATGTTTGCTGGAAGCTACATGAGGGTAAATATCAATGTGTGAGTTTGTTGTCATCAGCGTGAAACCAACTGCCTATTTCTCCAGTTTAGTAGTGCAGTTGAGAAGCAATTACTAATGTAGGTAATGGCATCAACATATCTAATTTAAATATACCCATCTGGTGGGAGCTACTGACAGAATGTTTATATATTGCTTTGCAAGGTACAGTTGGTCTTCCAAAATATTCCTAGAATGGGAACTAGCTGAAACCAGCTTGTTCCACAAAAAAGCTCATTTCTGGTGGTAGAAGCCATACGCACCATTGTACTGTTTCTTGTATAATACTGGAGTGCTCATCTTCTGGTGCTACGGTATGTCTGCTAACTATCTGATATCAGTACTGCTACTTTTTCTTCCTATCCTTTCTTGAATGTATGATGTGTGCCTTTTGAGTTACTCTGGTGTTACACAGTAAAGCAGTGTTACAGTATTTTTGTACATAAAATCTGCACTTTAGGGAAAACATTGCTTGGAAAAGGGAATTTCCAGATTTCAATTTTAAAGTAGGATTTTAAAATAATTGTAAGGTTTACAGTATTAAGTATTTTAATGCAGCATACAAACTGAAGGGGCACTTTACTTTAGTCTATTTTTGTATGTAATATTTTTGTTATGTAATAGTGTATCTTACAGAAATAGCTTTTGTTTTTTCTTTTAACTTAATTTAAAAGAACCAAATATGGCAACCTGACCTACAGTTCTAGTTCACCAGTGGAACCCACTGGTATTAAAAGCATAATTGGTTTTATCATACAAGCTTAACTATGATTTGTGCTCATCATAGCTGATCTCTTGGTGAATGTTACAACTCCATTCTGCGCTTATCTCCCAGTGCAAGTATTAACCAGAAACCATTATGGTAAAACATGTCCTGTGCCTGCTTCATCTCTAGAACATACTTGAAACTAGATCTGAAAACCAAAAGGGAATTTCACTAGAACTGACTTTTCCTAGTACAGCAGAATGGAATGAATTTTATCTTTTGAAGTCTGGGAAGAATTGTGTCATTAGTTTGATATAAACCCACATGCCATGCACATTAAATATATCTGAAAGGTCAGTTATCATTTATGAAAGTGTTTTCAAATGAATGAATCTCATCTCCAGAAGAATAATAGTTCTGTTGTTGGAAATGTGCATTAAAAGATGGAAAAATCCAGACAATGCAGCTTTTCACTGTAGTGCAAACTTTTAAACACAAAAATATCATTTTTAAAACTGCCATTTGGGGAAAAAAGTTCTGGAATAATACTTCTGCAGTCATATTGGGGGGGGGAGGGAGAGAGGGCAGATAAAATCTTCATGTTCAAATACATGGTTAGATAGATTTTTGGGTTGATTTCTGTGTTATGCTATTAATCAAGCTGTCAGCAAGAAACCATAGTGCTGGAATCTTGTGTCCTCTGTGGTTATCTGCATTAGGAAGACAGTAAAATTTGGATAGCTGCATAGTTCCTGACCAGACCAAATGTTTTATGCATTTAATTCCCTTTGAAGGGCAATAGGGTATGGTTAATGTTTTAAAATGAAACATGAACTCAAGGCCCAAAATGCTGCAGCAGATGAATGTAAAAATGTCTGTTTTAAAGTGGTGAAAGAATGAGTTGGCAGGGGCTCAAGAAGTAATCATTCCTGAATGTGTTTTCCTGTGTAGACAGGAAGGGGGAGGGAGACAGGCCTGGTGGAAATTGCTGCTATCCCTCATTTTGGGATATGTCCTGGTAGTCGAGTTGTGTTTAAGCACAAAGGGTAAAGATGTTTAAGGAAAATATCATCACTCTTTTAGATAAAACTAACAGATGTAATGGATGTTCAGTAATACCTGTAAATATCTATGTAGTAATACATGTAAAAATCTTATCTCCTCCAAAAGGAGATATGAACAATAATTTCTATGCTTAGGATTGTGGGGGGGGGTTTTATACTGTTGCTTGCTGATTTGTTTCTTTCATAGAGTTCTGTCTGTAAGACTTCTGACCTGTGTTTCCAAGTAAACCTTATTTACATTACAAATTATGCTATAATTCCACTTTTCTAAAGAGAGTTTTGGTCAGCACCTCCTTGCAAAACCAAGAATTTTATTCTTTAATAGCTAATAAACATTTTTCTTTTCACATTGCTTTAAAATGCTTTCAGTTTTTCCTTTCTAACTCTGAACTTTCCTCTGTGTGGCTGCCTGTGAGGTATACACTTTCAGGTATAGTTTGGCTTTGTTTAATTTGCTTCTACAGAACATGCATGCAAGTAACCAGTCCCAAAGAGTTTACATCAGCATCATTCCATCTTTAAGCAATCTTTAGACATGAATAAGTGTTACACAGTAATTGGTAGCACATTAGGGCATTTGTGTAATGGTGGGTGATGTTAACTAACACAGATGTTTTTAAAACTCTTTTCCTTTTCTTTTTCTACCTAGGAGATGAAATTTATCAGGACATTTTCCGTGACTTTTCTCAAATGGCATCAAATAATCCAGAGAAGCTAAACCGTTTCCAGCAGTCAGATTCCCAGAAGTCTTAAGTGTCAAGAAGAAAAATAACCTGATCCTTGTAGTGCAAGTCATTTTTTACTTTAACAGAATGAATTATATGTGTTTTGTTAGATAGTTTGGATAAAATGACCATTCCACTGTAGCTTTAGATTGTGGTAGCTGGGGGAAAGTATGAGTTGTTTTATGTTATACAGTATGTATACCTCAGCAGCTGAAGAAAATGTTTATAAAAAGGAATACCTGCTAGCTCAGTATAAAAACAGTACCTGTTAGCAAGTGCAAAGCTTGTCTGTGGTTCGTACCATAAGGTAGCAGAGCAAAGCTGCATGCGTTGCAGACTCTGGATGGCAGGATGATCAGACCAGCTTTGCTATTTAGTGTCTACCTACTGTCATCTGTCTCCCTGTTGCTGTAAAGAATGTACCTCTGACAAGAAGGTCTGGATTGCATTTTCTGGGACTGTTTGGAAGGGAAATCAGGTAATGACTGACTTGGTTGTCCATCTGTTTGTGGGTTTGTAACTTAACATGTTGAGTCTCTTGTTCCTATGCTGACCTTGGTAGGGTATTAATAACAAGATGTGGTAATTCCTGCTCTTTTGCAAGCTCTTTCACAGTGGAAGCTTTTACACCAGGCTGCCCTTTATGCTGGTGGCTGCAGGTCAGTCACAATAGGTATATATCCTAGAGGACCAAACTTTTAAGAGCAGTCTATTTACCTTTTGTCTCTTAAATGAAGCTTTCTGTGCAGCAAGTATACTTTTAAATAAGTATGTGGAACCTTTAATGAAAAATAAACTTAATCCTCTGGACCTGATCTGAGATTTGTAGTATTTTGACATCAAGACTTGAAATTTGAGACACAAAAGTAAATATTGAGCTAATGGAGTTTGTGTAAAACAAACCTAGGAAGCCTAGGAAGGCTGTGTGTTACTTTTTGATGTCTTCACTCCTAGCCATAAGCTGAATATATAAAATCTCTCATGTAATGCAGCCACCCTATATTTAGGGCAATCAGTCAGTTATGTCAAGAAGCAGTATCCTTTACATAGTCTGCAAAGATGTGTATGTATATCTGTTGTCTAAACTAAAATATGCACAAGTAAACCTAGGAGTTCCACTGCATGTTTTGTAATGTAATGATGAACATAGTTTCCAGCTGTGTTCCAAGGACAGCAATACAACTTGCTTGATTCGGGAGTGAGCTCCACTCTGAAAATGTGCATGCATAAATGGTGTCTCTAGATACGTGCTTGTGTCAGGTTATTTAATACCTGGATAGTAATCACCTGAAGGCCAAAACTAGCAAATGCAACTCTTTATGCTCTGTTGGCCTTATGGAAAACTCAAGGAGAATTTTTAGGCAGCATAGCATCAATGTGAGGTTTTAATAATCCTAACAGCCATGGCATTATGCTAACCTGCTATTTAAATATAATCTGGAAATGATTTTTTTTTTTTTTTCTCCAAGCTGGCTAAGATCAGCAAAATTGGGTGCAAGAATTCTGTAACCTATGGTAAAATTGAATATTTGTAATTTTCCATCAAATGTATAATAATGCATCACACCTGGATTATTATTGCTGCAAAGTTAATAGCATTTCAGAATTGTCCAACAGATTCTTTTTCCAAGCAGAAGAATATTACAAGCCACTTCTTGCTTCATGCGTGGAAAAAGCATGTAAGAAAAGCAGAATCTGCCAATTTAAATATTCCATATAGTCTGATTAATAAGAAATTCAGGAATATAACCTGTAAGTAGTAATTTCAAGTAAGTTAAATAGCTATCTGAAATGATAATATACTTCCTAATCTCCAGTATTTAGCAGCAGTGGATGTTTTAGTAGACCTTAGAGAAAGTAAGATTCCTGGTGTACAGATGGGACAGCGTAACTATGTATAGTATGCACTTTAGACATAGTTTTTTCTACAGATTTGTCTTTTGCAGCCTACATGACAGGCAGTATGTAGTGCGATTGGCTGTAATGTAAACTACATAAAACTTAATGGCATAATTACTATCCCAATACATACTGCTGGAAAATGTTTGAGACACTTACTTCAAATCTCTACCAGCACTTCCCTTCTCAGCTGCAGAAATCTATGACAAATTTTGCAGGATGACTTCCTGTAGACAAAAAAGTTTCTTTCCTGTAGCTCTGCAGATCAATGTACTTCATTCCCAAATCCCATCTGTCTGGGAAGCAGTGTATTTATGCTAAAGGACTACTGACATACCTGACCCACAGGTTGTATTACTTCTTGTCAGGAGCTCCAGAGTTTTAATGGTTCAGGGAAGTATGTGTGTCACTTCTGATCCTGCAGCCTTGTTCCCCAATCCTTACAGGAATGC
Source organism: Agapornis canus (assembly GCA_036873685.1). Lineage (NCBI taxonomy): Eukaryota > Metazoa > Chordata > Aves > Psittaciformes > Psittacidae > Agapornis > Agapornis canus. The sequence goes on along the minus strand of JBAFWW010004486.1, from coordinate 2,271 downwards.
TAGGATGTCCTGTTTACATTTAGTTAAAGCTTCTTATTTCTTTTTTTCCCAGATCGGGTGCAATCATGTTAGTATGTAGCTCATCAGCAAAAATGCCATTAAGTTACATGAAATGTATCGAGGGCTTAGTCCTACCAGACATGGGCCAACTCAGTGCTGTCAAGCCTTTGTAACTCACAGGACTTAACCCCCAATAACAGTACAAAGTATGATTATCGCCTGGGCGCTGAAGATCTGGATTCCATACCAAGTTCTCAAGTGTTAATCTTTTCCTCAGCAACATTAGAAAACTTCCATTTTTATTACCATATAAATCTGAGTATAGCTAGAATAACAGACAGGCTCTTTTGTGGGTTAACATCTACTCTGTACCTGCTATTAAAAAGCTTCAATTCCAGTTCATTTTTCTATGTAGGTATGAAATACAGTAGGTTATAATTGGTGAGATACAGAGCAGTAGATGCATGACACAGTTTAAAAACAGCTTTCATGTGGATTTTTAGTGATTTAGTAGATAGTCCATTGAAAGATGATTTATTTTTATGTATTTTTTTCCAGCCAGAGTTAGATCATGTATCCCAAAATTCTCTTGGAAAAACAGATGTCCATGAGCTCAACATACATTCTAATGCATCTTGATTTCAGAGGCGTAATTTACTTTCATTGCATGTTGGTGTTTGTGGCATTTGCTGAGTGGTCTGCATTGTTTTGATTGTTCATAAGGTTTCATATTTTATGTTAATGCCAGTACAGTACAGTTATCATACTGAATTACGCCACTGAAGTATATTAGACATGGTGGAATTTGTTCCTATAAAGTTGGGTGAAGGTGTTAAATTGTAGAAGTCTGTCTTTGCTTCCACAAGCTACAGATATTGCAGTCTGAACGCCTGTTTTGGTTGTTCATTAGCACATTGTGGACTTCAGTCTCCTTAGCAATTGGGGCCTAATCCAAGTCAGTGAAATAAGTGGCAGTCCTCCACCTGGTTTCAGCAGCATTGTGCCTTCTGTGGCTTTTACTGTCAGTGCATTAAAGGACCTGTATGAATACTGCATTTTTAACTTTGGGGTTTTATGTTTTACCTGGTTTTATACTGAGCTGAAACAGTTCTAGAAAATGCAACCAGACCTTTCAGTCACTGTCAGCAAACCCCCATACAAGAGGAAGTTCGTCCTGTTTTGCAATATGCTGTCAGTATGTAAATGTTGTCCAAATTACGGGAGTTCTCCTGGATGGAGCAAAAACTTTGTAGCACTGAAGAAAAAAAGGGGGCGAACTAGACTAAGGGTAGGGTTGGCTGTGATATTTCCCATGACTTTGGTGCTTTTCTGAAGCCATCTGTTTTGAAATGTTGATGTTAACTCTGCTTCTTCATCATGAAAATCTCAAGCGACACAATGTGTGCAAAAGGACCATTTGATAGTTATAAATGATGTGCAAGTTCTAAGGATGTCATATTTTTACACTGTCAAAAGGACTGAGTGCATTATTCTGATTACATAATACACTGAAAGTACTTTGAGAGTCAGTTCTGCAAACTGCCCTCTGCACATTCACAGGTGGATGCTTCTTCCCAAATTAGAGTTCATGCCACTTGTTTGCGCAGCCTGAGAGCCATCAAGGGCTTGCTCACACTGAAACACATTTTTGAGACAGGGACAGCTCCAGCAAGGCAATACTGGGGAAAAGGATGAAGATACCACTGTGTGTGTTAGCCCCTTTCACGTGCTTGCTTAACCTTTCTGCATACAGTATTTTCTTGTTTCTCTTCCCATGGGAGGAGATGACAGAGGATAAAAACAGCCCCACTCACTTTTCTGTTACAGTGCCAGAGTTTCCGTGTTTTGATAAAAACCATTGAGAAATCACTTCCTTGAGTGGAGAGGTTGCTCTGTCTGAAAGAATGGTTTTTATTTTTTCCCCTTTATCCACGTGTCCCTCTGTACTTGGTGGTTTTTAAGCATTCCAGCAGGAAAATGCTTGTCATCTCCTATGCACTCCTCCCCTTTAAGGTGTAGCTGTAAAGAACTTAACACCCATTCAGTCAATCTGTAGACTCTGTATTTAAAACTTGAATGTAGTTTTCTGTAGCCGGTCGTTGTAAATGAGCGCAGACGCATTTATTACCTTTGTAGCCACTCGACTGTACATCCTGTAACGATTGTAAATACCGGACTTGATTAAACCTTTGTATGCTGTGACCGGCCTCTGACCGGGGTGGCGGTGTCGGACCGGAGGGGCGGGATCGGACCGGGAGGCGCCGTGTCTCG
>JBAFWW010004485.1:0-13234 GCA_036873685.1 Agapornis canus | reverse complement strand
GCAGCTTCTCTTCTCCAGGCTGAACAGCCCCAGTGTTCTCAGCCTGGCTCCATACTTTGTGTGCTGATTGTCAATGTTGCTGTGCCTTCTGTATCACATTGCTGCCACAGAGAGAGACTCTGGGCTGTTTTTATGTGCGGGAGATTTCTGGTGGCCTTTGAGGTTGGCTTGTATTGATGAGACAGGAGGAGGAGGCATTGCAGGATGTGCTTCAGCAATGGAAATTGTCTTCAGTATTTACTTTTAAGAGCGTTGCTCTTCTTGCCTCCTTGTATTGCTTGTGAGGTGTTTTCAGTGTGTTCTTTTTCCTGTGCAGATGATGATGCACAGGAGAAGGAACACTGATGCTCTGCCAGCCATGGGATCAGGCTCTCCAGCCCAAGCCAACCGTACAGGCTGCAGTTTTTCCATGTGATGGCAATTATAGGATCAGCACTCGTAGAGTCCTGAGGAAATCCATTGCCTGGTGCTACCAGCCCAGCAGCTGCACGAGACTTGAAAGCTCTAGTGGAAAAATAAGTTATCATTTCCAAAACCTCTCCTGTTATTAGAGAATTTAGATGTTATGAACTTCCTTGGCTAAATCATCTCCAGTAGTGCTGGCTGGCTTTGAAAAGGCTGTTTGCTTGCCCCTCTGATGCAGCAGTAGCAGCTATCTGGAAAGGAGGAGTTGGACAACTCTGAGATATCATGTGGAGCAATGTGGGGATGAAAACAAATCTCTTCTAGATAAGCACTGAGAGAAATTCCAGAACTTGAGGGCTGCCTCATCCCACTAACCGGATGCTCTGCGTGTGCTGAGTACGTTGACATCTGCCAGCAATGGGGAGAACAGTGAGGTGTGTGACTTGCTACTTTGCAATGTGCAAAGGTAACATACCTACTTCAAATAGTTAGCATCATTGAACTTACATATATATTTAGCTAGAATAATGATGATGCCTACATTGTAGTGGAAGAATAGACCAGTAGAACATTACCAGAAAAAAAAGGGATTTCCAGATCACCATGGAAATTGTCTTTGCAAAGGCAATAATTAAGGGAATCCAACTTGCAATTTAGCTCATGGTTGTTAGAAGATTCACAGTGGTTTATGGCATTGCAGATCTCTCCTAATGATATCAGTCCTAATCATGATAACTAATGATAGGAATCCTCTGCTGCAGGTTGTCTGTTACTGTGATCATGCTGTGCACAGTGCTTTGGAGACAGGGGAGAAGAAATGGCAGCAGCTAGATGGCTACTTGGGGAACATGCAGGTTAAACACTGGACATCTAATGAGCCACTCTCCAAGTATGTGTGATTGAATGATGGTTAACTGATTGCAGCTGTTGACAAAGACCAAATGTGTCTGAAATGTGAAACACCTTGTATTTGTAGGTAGGAAGTGCACTGTAAACACCCATAGTTTACACTTAATATAATATAACTGTCTGCAAATGCCCTCCCTCCCCCAGTTGTCCTCAGGAAGAGGTGCATTAAGTGTTTGTTGTTGCCAAGCAAGTATTTCTACCATTTTTAACATTGTTTTCTAATGATACTGAGCCTTGATGAGCTTTGCTACAGCTGGTTGGGTTTGGGTTGCTTCCTTTTTAATGAGGCAACCTGCCTGTTGAGAACTTTCCACACTATCTTCACTTAAAACTCTCCAGGCTTTGACTGTAGGAGCAAAATGGAAATGCACCAGCAATTCTTTATGGTCCACACGTTTAGCAAGAGAAAAAAAGTTCAGGTTTATGGCCCAGATGCTAAGCAGGTGAGGTATCAGCATAAATCACGGTGAGGTATGTGTTGGGAGCACATAGGGTAAGGACTGGAGGAGTTTTGACCTTGCTGATGCAATAGCTAAAGGCAGAGGTTGCTGCTCATCAGGAAGTTTTATTTAGCTCTATCAGCTTTTAAGAGAGAACAGAATATCATCCAGTAAGCCTTAAGCAGCTATTATAAATAATGAATCATTTCAAAATGTGATTATGGTTGTACTCCTGTAGGATGCAGGTTGGGCCTGGGCATTGGCAAACAGGCCTGTTGGAGAGGCAGAATGCCACCTCACCTCCTGCAGCTGTGTTGTCACTGACCTACGGGCAGCTGGTTATTCAAGTGCTTAAATATAGATGGAGAAGCTTACTAGTAAATAGCTATTTAAACCATCGGTGTTTCCAGTACAATACTTAAGCCAAGATTTACTGTTGCTGAACGTGTCTGAGGACCAGTGATGATACTGTGGATGAAAAGAAAACCAGTGAAAATACAAATAGTGAAATATCGGGCTGGACTCACTAGCAGTGACTCGTTGCTGGAATGTGAAACAGTAGTCCAAAATTAGTTGAAGTGTTTATGCATGGATTATCGAAGTGATGAAGCTGTTTGGAATGTGGGGTTTTGAAACAACTAATCCAGGGCAGTGCTTATGCTTTGGTAGTTTTTGTAGCTGCTTTTGTATCTTTGGAAGGAGTTATGACCATTGTTTCTGGTATTGTGCATACTTAGTGCACAAGCTTTTAGTAAATTGCCATTGTTAGGCTTGCATCTTGTTAAACAAACATAGATTGAAACAGATTCCGTGCTGTAAAAACAACCGCACGCAAGCCAACTGCTTTGTGCCTGTGGGTTATGTATCATTTCCCCTCAGGAATTAACAACATACTTTCAACTCCACTTTTTAATTTGATTGAAAGAGAGAGCCTTTCACACTGAAGAAGAAAACCTCTTGGTTTCTAATCTCTTAATCTCCATAAAATGCGTGAACGTTTAGCTTTGATAATATATGAAACAAATCTGGTAGCCCATAACATTTCTGGTGTGCATTCCCCCTTTTTTGCAGCAAAAAGAAATCAAAGCAGACATAAACCAACATATGACAAACGGGTTGGCACTGGTGAGCTCTCAAGCATGAAGGAATTCCTTAGCTCTAACTCTCCCTTCTAATACACTGGTGGAAAGTCAGTTTGGTGGCCTGATGGTGATTCCTTTGTTGATGTTACGTAGTTTTCCTGTTAGTGGGATCACCATGCACCTTGTAGACTTCTGTATTAGGCCTTTCTGATGCTAGGGAAGGAACTATCCAAGAGTAATGTCAAGAAATGCAACTTTGTGGCTAAGAAGTTATTGTGCAAGAGGTACATCTTCTGAGAAACATGTGGAGTTTTGCTTATGCTTGGGATCAGGAACTGACTGAGATTCAGAATGAGGTGACTGAAATGAGAAGATGCCCATAGCAGTCCCAGCTGTAGCATAGCTTTTATAGTCAAAGAAAACACCTTTACAAAACTCATTCCTGCATGGAAGATCTTTCAGCTCTGTTTCCTATCTATATTTCCAAAGGCAGATAGTTCTTGGGATCCTGAAGGATCCAGAATGGAACTTACCTCCCTCCCACCTTCCTCCAGAGTAGCAGAAGTGAACTGAGCCCTGGTTTTGGCACATACAGGTGAGGCGATCTCCAAACGTGTTGTAACTACTGTGCTATAATTATTCCTAGTACAAGGAGGTTCAGCTTCTGATTTTTAAATCTTTAGGGCTGGAAGAGTGTTTTCTTGTTGGTTATGTGTTTCTTTTAGTAGATGCGGTAGCTTGATCTTTCCATTGTAAGTATCTTGTACAAATAACATGTCCTGGTTGCCTAAATGTAGGAAAAATATACATGATTTAGAAGCACTTTCAGCTCTTAAAGTGGATAGCTGTCACTCGCCCCTGATATTTTTCCAGCCTTTGGAATCTTATAGTAAGAATGGCTTTGGAGGAGGATTGCCTGCCTGAAAAGCCTGCTCCAGAAATACTTGTAGGACCTAACTAAAGCAGAATAAGAAACAAAAAATACATTGGTGTTACATGATGCGTGGATTAGACTGGCAGGAAACTGGACCATGGTTAACTTCACTGGTGTGTACTGAAAACAAACCAAACCCCACACCCACACTGCTGGTCTTGGTCTTTAAAGTTTAGTTGGCAAAGCTCTGCCTTTTAGGAGTGGGAAAACAGCAGACCCACAATAGACACGGTTACGCTGGCAAGAAGCTCAATGTAGTCTCTGCCAGTTGAATGAAATCCTGTGGCTTATGTATTTTATTCCATTCAGAGAAAAGCCTTGGCTACCCCTTCGCTGCCACCCATCTCTTTTTCTCCAGTCCAGCAGAAACTGCATCTCCAGTAGTGGGATTTGTGGAGCTAACACTGCCAGTGGAATTCCTTTTACATGTTGGTAAGCCAATAGAGAACCATCAGCAGCATCTCAGATACTAGTTTTTTCCAGGAGATGAAGTGAAAAATGCTGTCAAAGGGGACAGACAGATCAGTTGGGTGCAGAAAATACATGGAAAGAGCAGTGCAAGTCCTGTCACAAGTGCCAAAGCCTCTGATGAGATTCCTTGGGACCTGTCAGTCTTTGTGCACCGACTTTGCTTTCTCAGTGACATGGGTTTGCCTGGAGGCAGCAGTAAACCATTCAAAATATAACAGGATACCCTGGCATGACAGGAAGATGACCTCAGGAATCTAGGTCTCCCAAGGCTGGTGTAAGCTATTATCGTGTAGAAGCTCCAGTTTTGGAGTGATTTTTAATGGGTTGTTTGCTTTTGCTTTGAAAAGAAAAAGTTGCATGGGTTTTGCACACCAACAACTGCTCATGGAAGATAAGAAATTGCAGCAGCCAAAGCTTGGGATTTATTGCTGTGGTCAATTTGCTGTTGTTTTTAATAGGATACGGCCCCTCTACTTCTGAACCAGTGAGCTGTAGCAAAGAGACTGGTTCGTGTTGCAAAGGACTGGCTGTCGGGTCGTGAACACATGCTCATGACTGGGGTTCAGGCTTCCAAAGCAACTTTAGAGCCTGTTTGGTGTGTTCGTGGACACGTTTCAGCTCCTTGTAACAGGGATTGTTTTGTTTAGGAGCCTTTGGTTTGTTTTAAAGCTATACGAAGAATTTATGGTGAGGTTTGCTCAGGGCAGGCAGTGGAAAACAAGGATTACCTGACTGTTAGGGTACTTCTGGCACAGCGCTCCTGCCTGGGTCACTGCATGGGTCGGAAACCAGGGAATTCTTGGCTGGCTGCTGGGGAAGAGATTGGCTGGGAGCAGAGGAAGGAAATGTGGCTGGTAAACTTTTAGCAGATAAATTTGGGTTAAAAAGCAAGGTTTTAACAGTGGGGAATGAGGGTTGTGCATCGTTATTTCCCTTTGGTTAATTTTATTTGGATTCTTTTGTCTATTCGCATTCAGAAACATTCCGCAGTCAAAATATCCCAATGTTCTCATGTGCAATAAAAATAAGGGAACAAAAACTTGAGCTGGGCACTAACAAAGAACCACATAGAGAGTCACAGGAGGGAGATCATCTGCTCTGTAATTTAGAAGGTCTTGGTAGGCCTTTGAGAAGGGGGTGCTGGTGCGCTCCGTGGGATGTCAGCATAACTTGCTGGAGTTATGCAATGCAGTTGTAATTTGGCAAGCTAAATTCACCATTGTAATTCTTCAGTGGCTATTTCAGGACTTTATAGTAAATTTCAGAGCTGCCCTTGACTGAATGCTTTGTTATCTTGTTTTTCAGCTGGGCTTTTTGCAGACCTTTTGGGGTTTCTTTTTGCTGGGTGGTTACTTTGTCCTCAGACCATCTATTTAAGTTTCAGTAGTATTAATGAGCAGTGAGCTTCATTTTAGTTATGATCTTAAGGTCCTTTCCAACCTTAACTATTCTATGATCTTTTAGTATTTTTAATAACCAGGATAACTGAGCTGCAAATCAGATTGAACAGGAGGTGCATTACTGACCAATATTTCACCAACCTTAAGGGCTGAGGGAGATGCATCTCTTGGCATTTAGGAAGTCATGATTCCTGTCATACTTCTGACATTATAACAATCCAATTATTTTACCTTTTGCTGCCCTTATGGATAAGACTCTTTTGCCTCCTGTTAAGGATACTGTCAATAAATAAACCCAAGCATTTAGGATCATCCCAAGATTGCTAATTTGATTTCTCATAGCAGGTCTGTAGTATGTACTAGTACAATCCCGGGGGGAGTTCCTGTGTGCAAGGGCTGGGGAAGCAAAGTAGATGGAATTTTCAAGTCCCGATGAGCTGGGAAGTTTAAATAGGATTCAGTGTGCCTTGAGGACTGGTAAACCTTTGTCGTCTGATTCTGGACAAGAGATCAGAAGTCAAAGCGGGTTTCAGTTCTCAAAGTGAGGTGGCTGTTCTGGTTTTCATGGATCCAGATAGATGTTTAAAGAACGAGGTGTTTCCTGAATTCCATAACACGGCTCAAAGGTATATCTGAATTACAAAGCTTGTTCATAATTAAAAGTAGCTAACTCTGTTGCTAACTACAGTTTGTAATGCCAAGGAGCCATGTTCTGTTGACAGGAATACATTTTGCTGGTAGTGGAGACTTTTACTAAGGAGAGTGCTGCTACCCTAACAGCTGCTTAAGGTAAATATAAGGGCCTTTGGAACCTGTTTTGCAGCACTAATGCTCTTCTTGTAAGTAGATCCTGTTGCTCCAGAGCCCATAACATACAGGGGCTTTACCCATGTTGTCTCTTTAGATGCTTGCCGTTGCTGTTTACAGGTACCTCTTCGTATAGAAGCAATAAGCACAGTAGTGAACATCAGTATTTTCCTTTAAAGATTTCTATATGTTCATGATGTTGACTAACACTGAAGAAAATAAACTGTAAAATTCAAGCATGCCTGATTGGTTTTTACAGTTGGAATAGGAAACAATTAGCACTTAGCATCCAGAATACTTTAAACCAGTTCATGTTTCAAGTGTTTTCTGTAGCTTTGTTTAAACAGAAGATGCATTCTCCACAGAAGCCTTTGTGTTGCCAGTTTGTATTCAAACCAAGCTGGTTTATTTCAGACAACTTTGTCCTAGTAATGCCCCGTGTTTCCTGTCTAGATGGCTCATTTAAGCAGGTCTGTTGGCTGTTTATAGTGTTCCAGACCATCTGCATTTTATATCCAGGTGTTTCTTTTGAGACCTGTGGCTTTCTTTCTTCTTAGGAAACAAAATTGAGCACATTTCAACTGTGTCTCAGGTTATTTTGGTTTTCAGTCTGTATTTCCTTTGGGATGTTCACAGTACATTTCACATGCTGGATTTTACACCTTTTTGGGTGCAAGAGCTATACTACGTGATGAAGGTACTGCTTGCATGCAGTAAAGCTATCTAGCTCTCAGATTCTAGATATGAACATCCCCTAGTTAAGTTTCTGAAGACATCTGGCCAAATTGTGTAACCCGAACCCACAGTGACTTTCGGAAAAAATGTGTATCAATTACATGCAGATGTTATAGTTCCTTTTGTGGAGTCATAGTAATGTCAATCTCGATGCTTACTAACATGACATGGAGTTTGAAAGTGGCTGCAAAGGCTCCAAAGGCATTATTCTTCTCAAAGTTGGTTTTAGACAAGTTAGTCTGTCAAGCTGGCAATCAGATGCAGTGACTTCGACTGTAGTCAGTCATCTCAGACACAGAGCCCATGGAAGCCTTGTTTCCCTCATGGGCACTTGCCCAATGCAATCCTTACCACCTTCTACCCACGTCATGTATTGCCATAGTTCTTCTCCACAGGGCTTGTAATAACTGTTTCTGACCATCTTTTTCCCTGCTGCTGGAGCAGGAGAACTGTTTGTCTTTCTAAAATTAGATATCCATGGATACATGTAATATTTTTCTCTATTTGAACTTGGCAGTTTCAGTTGCATATGGAAAAGAAAAGTGTGTTCCTTACAGGAAGTCTGCGTGCTGTATTCTTCAGTTACAGGAGGATGAAATGTTACATGGAGTATTTCAGCCTTTGTTCTGTAGAAAGAAAATAATACTTATAAAAACAGGTTTATACTAATGTCTGCAACCAGACTCTTCCTCTGTTGTCATTGTGCAGCATTCAGGGTACCACCCTACGAAGGGGAGCTAGCTATATATGGGATACAGCAAGGGTACATGATTTTAATACCACTTGAGAGTTTTTATTGAATTCCTGTTTTGTTTCTCCAGCTGAAAGTGGGTGTTTGAACCTCCTCAACTGCGTGGACCATTCTTTAATGTAGGTCATCTTGCCTGAACATCTGTCTTTAATTCTCAAGACTTCAGATCATCTTCTCTTGCTTGCACTTTGTTTTAAGACACCACAGGTAGCTGTAGTAGTGGTAGGGAATTCTATAGTACTTTATTGCCTTTCTTGGCTATAAAAGTAGTTATTTTTGTTTGCTAGAACCCCTTAAGTTGCATAAAGACCATTCCAAGGACAAGTAAAGTGAGAAATTGGGAGGCTATTTGGTGTCTGGAGTGGTAGGCAGTCTTGATTCCAGAATGGGCTACTTCACCTTGTTGACTTCTTGAAACTACTGTAGTATTTGTTCTCTTTTGTACACAAAGACATTGTTCTTTCTTCTGTGAGGTACTAGGTGGTAGCGCTACTGTAAGGGTGGTGAGGCACTGGAAGGAAGTTGTGAATGCTCCATCCCTGGCAGTGTTCAAGGCCAGGTTGGATAGAGCCTTGGGTGATGTGGTTTAGTGTGAGGTGTCCCTGCCCATTGCAGGAGGGCTGGAACTTGATGATCTTAAGGTCTTTTCCAACCCTAACTATTCTATGGTTCTATGCATTGAACATTTTAGATACTGGTTTCAAAAAGTGTTTTCATGAAGTACAAAGCAAGCTTGCAGGAGAAGATAAATCTAGTGATGAGGATAGTTAGAAAATACTATAATTGAAAATAAATAGAATTACTTTAAAAAATGCTTAGGGAATACTTTGAATGAAGTTTCACAATAACTGAATTATGTTTTGGGGAAGGGGCATGTATGTCAGTGTTTCAAACTAATCTGTTGTGTTACTTTCATACATCAGATGGATGAATTCTGTATTACTAAATTAATGTTTTTATTAGTGGCCCTTGAATAACTGATGTCTTAGCTGATTTTTGAACTGTGCTTTTAATAATGTTTTTGAGTGTGTGGTGGTCTTGCAGCTAAAAACTGAGAACAAGGCTACACAAAGCACATAGGAGGACACAAAACCAGCACTCATTAAAATGTATAGATTACTTGCATGGTAATCAGCTCAATTTAATTTCTTTCAGTTTTGCAACCCACACTCTAGTAGTTATAGACTAGTTACTTGCAGAAAACAAGGTGACGAAAAACTGTCTGGTGAAAACCTTAAGGTAGTATTCAGTGGAGTGACTGAAATATTTCAAAGAATTCTTAAATTGCTTTTAGTACACATGTAGTTGAAGATGTGTCTGAGCATCATCAGAAATGATAGTTGAATAAACTTGGCTTTTGAAAAACGTGCAGAGTATGGAAGAAAAGGTAACACAAATTTATTCAAAATGTCTGTATTTGCAAATGAAGGTTATAAACATCGCTGAAAATACCGCTTTCTTATTTTGAGAAACTGGTATAATATGCTGAATTACTCTGTGATAGTCTTTATAGTCTCAAAGTCTGTTTCAGAAGGGTTGTATGCCAGTTTGTTTGCATTCTGAACTATAAATCCACTAAAATATTGTATGAATTCGTAGCAAAATATTTTGCCTCGTTAAAATTAGGGGTCTGTGGGCTTTCTCAAAAAATAATGTTCTAAAGAGGCCATCTGTGTAAGGCAGGCTGTGGTAGCCTGAATCAGTGAGGAAACTGAACTCTTGCTGTGAGGTTGCTGATTAGAAAATTGTGGCATTTATCTGATCTCTTAAATTTGCCTGTCTGCAAAGTGGAATGCTTTAACTTGATTTAGCACTTGAGCTCACTTGTTTAAACTAGTTTTCAGATAACTCGCAGAGTATATTTTGTTAAACTTTTTTTTAAAAAAAAAAAAAAAAATGAAGCTTTCTTTTTGAAAATGAACTCTCTTTAGCCTGGAGCTCAGCCAGTGAAGCAGAAATGTAAATAAAGGATTCACAATGCACACGTGGATAAATAAGGAAGGTATAACACAGAGTGCACAGTTTAGCTTAATTCTGTCAACTACCATTATAAAATACTTTAACTTAGTGGTTTAAATGCTCTTCCATATACACTGATATGTGTCTGGGAAAAAAAACACACAATGGAATAATCTGTCATTCCTCCTACTCTTGCTATAGCCTTACTCTTCTATGATTTTTCTCTTTGGAATACTACTTCATTTTTCAGTATTCTTCGTAGTTCTGGAAAAAAATTCACCACTGTTCTTTGCAGTACAATGACATTATTGTTCAGTCTTCTTTCTGTATGTCCTAACATGCTTTTCCGTTTATAACTTCCTTTACAATCTTTATTTAATTGTGTATGTCATTCTCCTGTGTCTTGATTGATAATCAAAACCCCTGTTGTTTGTATTGCTAGTCACAGGTTCCAGATATTTTAAGGAATCTAGACCATCCAATCTGAGTTTGCATGTATTAACATGAAAGTCCATGTCAGTATTCATTAGGATAAACCAAATAAAACTGTAAAGCCCTTTTTACACCTGAGTGCTTTAACTACATATATATGGGGCTGTACATCTGGAATTATAAACATATTTTGAGAAATAGTGCTGGGTTTGTGTTACCAGCTGGGAGCATAATTAAAATGTGTAAGACTAACTTTGAGAAATCCCTGAATAGATCATGAAGCTGAAATGCATACTTTCAGGCTACTACATCCAAAAGGCTGTGTTTGAAGTTAGTTGTTTGGCTTCCTGGAATTTTTCAAAGGAACATAGTTGAGTGAGCTGAAATACTCCTTTATGTCTGAAGCTGTTCATTTTTGTATATTGCCTCTGCCATCTGTAGTACTCCCTCAACTTACTTTCTTTTGTTCTTATAATTAATTGAACAGATGTTATAATATCTCATGTTTTTCTCCTTTTCTGCCTCTTACAAGACCTTCTAAAAGAGAGGTAATAAAGGGAGCTGGAGAAATGTCACAAATCTGTGCCTAAGGTATAATGTGGTCTGGCCTAAGTCTTTTTCTGTCAAGTCTTGTCTCAGCTGTCTTCAGAAAGAATCTGGAAAGTATTAAAGACCCTTGAGGACTATTTCTTTATATAAAAGATGTATACTGTATAAAACTTAAAAATCCTATAGTTGCAGGCTTGTTTCTTCTGTCTTCTCACAGTAAGCTTCCTTTACACTCTTCAAAACTTAACAACAATCTGAACTTTTTTAGAGAAGAACATTTCCAGGAGAATAGCCTTGCCTCCCTGCTTCATTCTCACCTGCTCACAGGCTGGATGAGGGACTTCTTTTCAGTTTGTGTCCTCTGAAGAACTTGTTTTCCTCCAGAAACGTATCCATGTGGTATAGAAATGCATTATTTTATGTTCCATTATGCTGAAGCAATGGTTGATGGTTTACGCAATATGTTGAAGTTAATGGCTCTGATGTTTCTTATTCTTCTTGCATGCTTTACTACAACTACTTCTGTGAAAGCCATCATAATTTGCCTAGTTGCAAAGCATTATCTGAAGTAAAGTCTGCAAAACACGAAAATGTACAAAAGCAAGTTTCATCATCACGGAAAAAAATTTTAGTTGGTTTTATTGTGAGGCTTGGATTCTTCTCAAAGAGACTATAGTTTTAGGAAACATAGCTGGAATGGGTTTTTTGAGAAAGTGATTATTAGAAGAGAAAGTGTAGATTTGCCTATGTGATTTAGTTGTGAGAAGAGAGGGTTTTTTAGTTAGGTCGTACTTTCTCCAGAACTTTGAGTCCAAATCAAGAACTTCCAGGCCAAAACGTGAGTTTGAGAAAAATGTTAGGGAAATTAAAAGCCTTTTCGATTAGACAACTATATCAGTTTCTTAATTTTTAACTAAAACAAGTTTTCACTGAATCAAAAATAGATACCCTGTTTCTAAGAAGTGCCAATTAGATGAAAACACTTCATTTTAATTTCCTCACTGTCCATTTCAGTTCTTTGGTGCCTTCTCTTAGCCATATTTAGCATGACAATGGTAATTTAAAAAATACATTTCTGTTTAGTCTATAAAGTGACCTATGCTCTTATGGACTATAAAAGCAAAACTGCTGGCATCATAAAGGCATGCAGTGAGCAAAACGAAGCATAAATGTGTTACACATGCATTGCAAGCAGTAATGGAATGCAGAAGGACAAAAGAGCTTCCTTTAATTCCATGAGAGTATTGTCTTATATCAAAGTGGTTAATTATTGAATGCAATATAGAAAACAAAGTCTTCAAAACTCATGAGCCTGCTCATGTTGTTGTTGAATGGTCCACATGTGTTTCCCTTTTCCTTTTTAAATTCTTAGCCAGGGAAAATGAAGTGGTCATTTCCAGCATGAAGGTACTGTAGATGTGGGGGAAAACTGCTGTATATTCTTAAGCTGTTACTTCCAGGGGCAGGTTCCCAGTCTTTCTTCCCCAGCTTTTCTCCCTATTACATTTGTGGTCTTACCTTAGTTAAACTACCTTCCCCTCACCCCCATGGTCCTGCTTTCTAGTTCCTATGATAATATACAACTCTAAATAGTGTAAATGTATACAAATTATGTTATTTAAAATTGAATATTATGATTTAATATATATTTGCATATATTTGCTGTCATGGCATGTTAAGTGGATGGAACATAATGCTTATACAGCCATTTGGAAAGTGGGACCTTGTATGTTTTACCACTATGTCTCAGTTGTTCTCTTTGGTTTTCCCTTGTGACTGTTTGTCCTGCCCCACAAGGATGACAAGCATAAATTTCTTTAATTTTCTAGGTAGGTTGTACTTCAAAACTGGTAATTCTTCTCTCAAGTGGTCTGTGACTGTCAGTTTTTACACTCATGATGTGGCTATTGTTTTTTTCATGTTTCCTCAGAGTGTGTCAGGTACATGACCAGAAGGGACTGTTTGTATGCTGTTTGTCTTTCTGTTTGCCACAGTTATTTTGATTATAAAGAATGATAGTGATTAACTTTTGAAAGGTTGCTAGCAGTGTTTATTTTATACTGTTTTTTGTTTGGGACTTTTTTTTGTTTGTTTGTTTTTGAGGGGTGGGTTTTTTGTTTGCTTGTTTGCTTCTTTGTTTGGGCTTTTTTGTTAATAATTCTGATTTTCTTTGTTGCATTTCTTGATGGAGAGATTGGATGTGGTAGAACATACTGGCTGGATGGGAGGAGATTGCTTTTCCCATGGGGAGCATTGTAACACGTTCAGGTCAATGGAGAGGTTATTAGAGGCCACAGTGTGTGTATGTCACAGAATCATAGAATAGTTAGGGTTGGAAAGGACCTTAAGATCATCAAGTT
>JBAFWW010004482.1:35013-51761 GCA_036873685.1 Agapornis canus | reverse complement strand
ATTGATTTTGAGAACAGCCCATTACGACAAACCTGCATGTATTTTAAAAGAATTATCCTCTCAAAGACCCCTTCTGTAGCCTCATTCCTCAGGTGTAATTTCTGAACAGCAAACTAAACATTTCTGCTATTGTATGGCAGGAGGACTTTAGGAAGTGAGCCTGAGTCCATAGGGATATGTCAGCCAGCAAATGGATGACTGATGTCTCAGATTTCGATTTCATCTCTTAAACAAGGAGAGATATTAACCTAAAATCAGGAGTTTGTAATTCAAAAAGAAACAAAGAAAAAAGAGGTATTTGTTTAAGTCTATTTTCAATGAATTAATAGGCATGTTAGAAACTTCTCTACCTTCGAGCAGATTTGTTGGAGCACAGTGTGAGTCCTCCCAAAAGCAGCATCATCTGCTTTGTGAATGGGTATATTGCAAACCCTGTCTGGAAAACCTGTTCTCATGGGATCATTTGGAGGTGTTTTGGCCAGGAGGACTGCCCAGGGTAATGTGGTGCAGGTTTAGTGATGAATCACAAAGCAATCCAGCTCGCTTGCTGGGTTCATCCCAGAGGTGGCTGGAAGGAATAGATGAGCTCCCTGGGTTGCCCAGGGCAGGTTGGTCCTGTTACCAGCATTCACCCCAGCACCCCCAGGTCTGGGCTGTGCTAAGCTTGAAGGTAAGTCCTCAGGGGTCATCTTCGCTGTGGGATTTTGGCAGCTGCAGCACATGGAACCTTACAGCGGAGCAAGTCTATCTGCTTTCCCAAGCTCAGGTCTGTCTCTTCCTTTGGATCGGATTCAGACAATGAATGCTGTTTCTCCCACCCCTCAGAGACAGACATAGGAGAGCTGGACGGATATCTCCTTATGAACACCAGGAACTTCCATCAGTAATTGCTCAACATCTCTCCTGGAAGCCTAACCACTGCTTGGAGGACACAGAGATGCAAGTACCATGACATGACAAAGATCACTGGTGGCTATAATATGTGATCATGGTAAAAGTGAGACACCCCAACTACTGGGGGATGATATTAGTGTATTTGTCCAGGCAGTGGTGAAGTGCAGTGTGATGCTATTTACAGGTTTTAACTGGATTCTCAGTGGAAGAGATTACTTTCATCTTTAGACCCCCAAAATCCCCCTCTAAACAATCTAAAAACCTTCATAGAAAAACCAAGGAATTACTGGTACTAAGAGAAGGTGTTTGGAAAGGTTAAACCAGTGAGTTATCCTGCTCTAGGGAGTCAGAGAAACTTCAGGTTGGGTTGTAGCTGATTCTTGTCCAGTGCAGAAGTCTGAGATGGACCGTGCCATAGGCATGACACCCACAGTTCAAGGAAGGACATCCATCAGTCACAGTGATGCATCTGCATACAGGGCTGGGGGTCAAGCTTCCCGATTTAGTGCAGTTATGTAATGGGAAAACTAACACAAGGGGTGGGAAGTTACCTTAGCTGCCAATTCACTTGGCTAAAAAATGCATTCCTGCCTTTCTGGAGTGCTGCTGCAGATGGGAGACAATCACTGAGGAGCAAAGCGCAGAGATTTTGGTTTAGCAGGTCCCATTATTTCCAGGTTGGAAGCCTGGGAAATCACAGGCTGCAGAAGCAGACTGGCTTAACCTCAACTACAGATGTGCTGCCGTGATGACGGGTGCTGTTTATGTGCATATCCAAGTCTGTTGTGGGACTCTCTTTTTCTTGTCTGGAATTAATGAAAGAACCCAGCAGTGCTGATGACTGAGCAAATCAGCAGTCAGTTAAGTGCATCCTGTCAGCAGAAGGTGATTGCAGTACTAGGCCGGTGGACTCTCACTAATTAAAATAAACATTTATTATTTGGTTTCAGGATGCTTTCCAGGAAGGAAAACACAGTTTGGGAAGGCTTTCAGAGCCGATTGCCTTCCACAGCCTGGTCTGTGCTTGAGACCAACACAAGGGCCATCTGGGAGGGGGAAAGGAATGGAAGGATGAGGAGGAACAAAAGGTGTTGAAAAGCTCAGATGAGTCTCAAAGCTGGAGGAGAAACAAATCAATGTCAGGATTACACAAAGAACAGGCAGGGAGGGAACAGAAAAAGGAGCAGAATAAATCTAAAGATGACAGACAAAGAATGATTGATTGAGAGGGAGGTGGCAAAAGACAGCTGAGTGACTGGTGGGGGTAATGGTGCAGATCTGAACCCCGGGAAGTGGGCCTGAATATACTGGCACTGGGCTTACTAAGGGTAGGCTGGAAGCATTTGCCAGGATTGATGGTGTGTGGTTGTTGCTCTTTGGGGTGGAGATAGGGGAGATGACTCATGGAGGCTTCCTCTAGCTCTGGTTGTGGTCAGGTGTCCTGTGGTCCCCATCATCTGCCTTGCATCCCCCAGCAGCCTTCACCCCAGAGGTGCCCCAGGTAGAGACTTTACTGTCTCTACTGTAAGACCTTGTAGATAAGACCTTATACTGAGTCTCTTGCAAGTACATACTGAGCACTTGTATCTTGCCAGTAAACTGACCTGGGTCACGTACATACTGAGCACATGCAGAGCCCAGATCCAGCCCCAGCCCATGCTGCTCTTGTCCCGATGCTTGGCAGCAGAGATCAGGTAAATACATCTTCCCTCTGGGAACTGGGAGGAACTCCACAGTACCTTCATGGTCAAGGGAATGCTCTGACCCCAAACCCACATCCTTTAGGGGCTTCCCTTGCTGAGCAGATGAGCTTTCATGGTGGCTGCTTGCTCTGCAGGTACCTGTGTCTTCCCCCATGGCTACAGAAGAGGCAAGCCAGCATTTACCCATGGTTTCTGCTCTCTGTTTAGTTCCCAGCAGAATAAAGAGTGGCTGCTCTTTTGTGGGAGGTGTCAGGCAGATCTGAGGGCAGAGTGAGGAAAATGTAATAGCTGTTCACACCATCACTGTAGAGAGAGAAAAAGCAACTCAGTGAAATCACAGTTTTTCTTATCGCTTGATGTTACATCCATAGAAATCAGGGGAGATCATTCAGATTTTATATTGTCCAATAACCTGTCAAGTGTCATCAAGACTAGACTGTATTCAGGCAGTGCAAAGTCTGTGATTAGAGGTGTGACATTGCTTGTGCTCTGCAAACCAGTGACTGTTCTATTAGAGCATCTGCTCAAATGTCCTGTTGATGAGGGAACGTTTCCTCCCTCCTGTAATTATTTCACATTATAGGGAAATCAGAATCTGCCTCTGAAACAACGCTAGAGGCACTGCCTATTTTTAATAGGGTGCTTATGGAAAGATGCCTCAGCACCTCCTACATGGTTCTCTGCTCCCATGGAGCAGCCAGCACCGTGCAGGATGAGGCCCTGTTGTTGTGTTGGCATTAGTTACTGAGGAAACTGCCTCTTTAGAAATGAAGCATCTGTTTCTATTAGCAACAGCAGCTTCTGCCTTTATGTGTTAGTGCATTAAAGCTCCTCGTTATTGAATCGTGTTTGTTTGTGGGTATTTGCAATCTGGGGGCTGCATGGTGAGAAAGGGGTTGCCACAGGAGAGCAGGTTGCTATCAGTGGGACAGATGGTGGTGGAGGCAGGAGACAGGAGAGCATCATTTCCATGTTCACCTGTGTAAGAGCTGGGCATCCTCTCCAAACCCACACTCACCCCTCCTATGAAACACAGTGGTTTTAAAGCTGGAGATGAGCCTGGTGATCTGCAAGGAGCAAGGTGCTGAGCACTGTGTCCCACTTCTGCCACGAGAGCCCAGAGCCCTTCTGTGTGTCCAGAAAGCTTCACCCAGCCAGCAAGGACAGCCGGATGCTTTGGATAGCAAAGGAGTGAGGTAACATGGGAAAGCTCTTGTGGGGCAGTTCACTTTCAGGAACAACAGGATGCTGCCAGTGTGTTCCTGTAGCTATTCCCGGTAGGTACACAGAGAAGGAAATGATTTCTGCCATGATGACTAAAGCAGTGCATGCAGAGCCTTGTGTCTTTACCTGCCACTGTCAGAGCTGCGCTCACAGCCTGCAGGAGAGTTGGAATGGGATTGAAGCCAAGCTGTTAATTCGCTGTGGTGAGCTGGGGATGGAGCACAGCATCCGCTCTGCATTCCCGAGTATCCACCCGGCAGGGGAATCCTACAGGGATGCTGGATGTGGGAGGATGAAACCCTGCAAGGCAAGAGTGGTTCCAGGGGGAAGCTGCTCTGTGCTTTTGTTCACAATGCAAACAGACCAGAGAAAGGAAAGGCGCAGCTTTCACTGGGGAGCAGCCACAAAGCAGTTGTGAAAGTTTTTTCCTGTTTAGCTGGAGGAATTCTGCTGCCTGTCTCAAGGAGACTTTTCCTTTGGAAAACAGGCTACAATCACCCGGAGTAATGGTGTGTCAAAAAGAATAGGGTGGAAATTGCCTCTGAGATGAACGTTCAAAGTGAGCCACAGACTATATGAGTTTATGCAGTTAATTCTGCTGCCATAGAGCTTGTATCTATTAAGTGCCAGTGTTTTCTCCTTAAAGAAAACTAATCTGGGTGGTAAAAAGAGTGCCTGAGGTGAAAACTCATTGTGGTTCATCTCAGGGTCTGACTTCTCACATATGAGCATTGCTCCTACAAAGACCAACCATCATTTTCCTCAATAGAAGAACTAAGTTCTACCAACTCAAAATGTTTTGCTGGAATGACTAAATTGAATCAGGCCAGGGTGTTTGGTAGCTTATAGCAAGTCTTGAAAGCTGAGCCAAGCTTATAGCAATTAAATCAAGTTGATTAATATGTATGAGTCTTTGAAGCTGTCAATCCTTTGCAGAGAATTTATTAGGCCCTTTTGGACACCGCTGGTGAGTCTTTCCCAGCTAAGGTTGCTCCATCACCACCAGGCTCACTGGCCATGCAAACTTTTCTCCTTGTGGATCTGTATTCCAGTTCATTTCCCTGAGAAGGGGGACAGGAACCACATTTGCGTATTGCCATGGTTGCAAAATCTGGTCAGCTTCGATGAAATGAGGGGCAAAGAACGTGAGTGAGCCCATCAGCTTTTGAATGTTCAATGAGAGAAACATTTAAAGGGCACAGCCAGGAGGGTGCAGAAACCCTCTCCATGATGCTTGCTGTAATTCCTACACTGAATGATAACTGCTGTCATGGCCAAGATACATTTAGTGACTGCTACCCCTTGCGCTGAGCTAGCACAGGAGGCTTGCTGGCTGTGTCTGCATCTCCAGGTGATAGCAAAGAGCCCTGGGGCTGGTGTGGAAGGAGGGGATGCAAATAACATCTTAAATCCCCCCAGGCATTTCTCCTGCGGGAATTCTGACAAAACATGGGTGTTTGAGCCATCCTTTAAAAGAGGTACAGCACTGCAATACCTGAAGAGAGCAGGACTGCTGCTGTTTGGGAAGAAGGCAGCAGCCAAATCCCAAGGGTTTCCTGGTGATGGTGTGTCTCTAAGGACTGCTCAGCAGGCAGCATAGAAAATAGTTTCTGGTAGGACTGATGGAAAATCTTATTTCTACATGATGTCACAAAGCAGTTGGGAAAAATAGCAAATGCAGCTGAGATTGCTCATTGCACTTCTTATGTACTCTCATCTTGCTGTTCAAAACTGGGTATTTGCTGGTTTTCTCTTCCAATACTCTTTTATTCTTCTAATCTATTCCAATATTATGCCCTAGCGCTGCCAGGTACATGATTTTTATCAACAGCCCCTCCAATAGATGCCATTGATGCTCTGCTCAATACAGCAGATGGTAGCTTGGAAAACACAATCCTATGGGGCCCTGCTCCAGAAAAACACATTATGGAGCTGTACAAGTAACCCAGGGTCTTCAGTGGAGGGGCTGCCTTCTGCGCTGGCTGTCTTCAACCTCCAGTGAGGCTGGAAGCAAAGGGGTTAGGCTGGGAGTACAGCTGAGCTCCATCTCTAATCACTATCACCTTCTGCGGGGAGAAGGAGGCTGTGTTGAAACCTACCTGCCTGGAAATGAGCTTTTCCTGAGCAGCCTAATGCTCTGCATCCTGGATGAATGATTATAAATGTGCTTATAATTATTTACCTAATTGCAATATAATTTTGCTAACACTTCATGGGATTAAACGAACAGCTATGAGAATGAAAATATAAAGCTACACAATAGCGGGATTCGGTTGAGAGGGGCAGTGGAAGGTGCAGAGGTGATGTTAAGCAGGCAACAAGGACGCTTGGCTTCTGGCTGAGAGAACTCCTGTTTATCAATGCAGCATCCATTTCCCAGGAAAATATTTTTGATGTTGACTTCAGACATCCTCTCGCTGAGAACGGCCCAGCCTCCTGCTTGCCCATGAGACAATAGAAGGAAAACAAGCACAATAGGTGCATGTGCTAAACACTTTAATGAGCACTTCCACACCATTCTCCTGTATTTCCCCACATCCCCATGAGTCAATAAGCACCTCATGCAGCTTTCTAGATAGTGCGTAATAAACTGATACAGCTGTGGACTGGCCCAAACATTAGCGCTCATTCACTGAATAAGTGGTAGAAATGCGAACTTGTTCTGTTCTGTGTTGTCTCAGTGGAATATTCCTAGCGATTTCTTTGCCTGTGTGAGCCTTCTACAATAAGATTATACTTAAAATAATTTAGATACAGTTATACAAGCATGTGCTGCAGGTACTGTGACAGATTCTGCATGTGAACAAATACACAGTTGATGTATCAGCACCTGCAAACAGAAAAGTGTGTATCTGTGGTCTCTGGTTCATTTTGAATAGTAAGTTGATGACTGAAAGCAAATTGCCAATGATTATGCTTCAGGTTCTGTTGTCACCCAACTTCATGTCCTTCTCCAGCAGTATTCTGTGTTGTTGCTCTGTGATGCACAGAGCATTCTGTATCAAGTGCTGCAAGCTCTGTATCAGAAATGCAGCATTTATAGTAGCTACTTGGGACAACTTTATCTCCTGCTTTTAAATCATGACTAATACATTGGGTGTCTTTCATCTTCCATCTTCCTTAGATATGTGGTCCAGATAGACTTGCACTACTCCCAAACCACCCAGTCTTCCAATTCATGTAAGAGGAATTTTAATGATTTATGTAAATGGAAAATGATCAGGCTTCAGAAATGTGTTTACATTTTAATACTGTTTGCACACAACCAGTAAGAGGATCTGGAGCAAGGGATGTGGATTACAAAGGCTTGCAAGATAAAATGGATGTGAATAAGGAGAACATAAGTTCCATTCTTTCAGACATTAATACATAAGAAATGTGCTGGTTTGGGGTGAAATTCTGCCTCAGTGTCCATTCATGTAAATCTGCTGAGGCCACATATTTCAATAGAGCTGGTTGAGCTCTGAGCTCTGGTTGCACCATCTCAGAAACGGTTTTGATCATTCCTGCCACTCTGCTGACTCAGATCTCACCTAGTTTTTTCAATCATGCTCAAGGTTGTTCTAAATGTTCATTATTTTTGCATGTTTTGGAAGCGTGTGATTTACTTCAGGTATCATTTAGTGAAAGAACACAGAAATAAGGATTGTTGGGAATTTTTCAATGAAAACAGTTTTACAGAAGAAGAACTTTCTCAGCTTGGGAGCGCATCCTTAAAAGCATAATTTCTACTGGGAAAGGTGACTGCTCAGAGTGTGGGAGACCAGGATACATTTTTCATGCTGCCTTTTCCTCCCTCCAGTAAGCACCCTTAAAGCTGCTTCTGCTAATCTGGGGTTAGTTTCTCACTTGGCTGAACCTGTTGGAATAATTTCTTACTGAAACAGGGATTTGAGCCTGAATCTCTTGCTCTATATCCATGTTAATAAAAATCAGCAATGCTTCCCAGCTCCAGGCATCCCTACCTCAGCAATGTCCTTTCTCCCCCTCTCTGGGGATTGGTTTTCTGGCAAAGGCAAACCAAGAGGCTGAGGCAAGAGCTGTGACAGTGTTATTCTGATCTCAGTGAGTGCTGTGATGTACCTGGTGCACTTCCAAGCCATGCCCTGCAGCTTGTTGGCCTGGCCCAGATGCTCGTGACAAGGGACCTTCCTTTCTTTTCTCTTTGGATAATGGAAAAACACTTTTAGGAAGTTCTTCACTTCATCCCTCTGCCAAATCAGTGCTTTTGATGGCCAGAAGACTTTGGAGTTCATCATACAAACAATGAGGAAAACTATGATTAAAGTTATAGAGGGCAATGAGGAACAGTCTCATTCTGCCAAACTGGCTTGGTTGGCCACTCAGTATCTCTTTAAATCAGTGCTGGTTTCTCCTATGTCATTAATATTTTATTTATGTTGCATTACATTTCATCAGTCTCCATGCCAACAGTTCATGCAGGAGCAATGTCTCATAGAATGCTTTAAATCCTCAGATATATGAGCACTTTCTTTTGGATGGTGTCATTAAGTCCGATTTGTTTTGTCCTTTGTTGTGCAGCGTCAGAGTCAAGGCTGGACATGTCCCTCTTCTGTCCCATTCTATGCAGCAAGAACTGAAGCCATCCATGACTGATACCAAATCCATAGGGAAGGGCAGAGCCTTTTGCTAGACCAGATGATAACTCTAGGAAAACACAAGGTTTTGAGTAGAAAGTCCTTTCTTCAGGACACATATAAACTCTTGTTTGTGGAGTTGCACCATCCTGCCTACACCACTGTTACTGCTTTCATTTTTGTGTAAGTGCAATCCATGTAATGATTTTATTGTTTTCCAGTTTATGTTGTTTATCTGAACTCTACGTTCCTATCTGCTTCTGCTACTGTCAAGCAAGTCCTCTGATGCTGGACAGGAGAGGAAACCACTGAAAGGGAAGGCAGAGGTCAGTTTAGCTCCCCTTTAACCACACACAGGGTGGTCAGAGTTCTGATTTATGCTGCAGATTTGCTGGGATCCATGTAAAGTGCCTTCTAGGAGATTTATCCATTAGTCTGCTGCTGAATGTCCATTGTTCTTGGAAGTTGTTTTCCTTCCCTTTTATGCTTCAGTGGGAACACTTCTCAGCACATAAAATCCTGCAGAGTGCAGGTAGCAAAATGTATTCTATGAAGGATATTCTAACCCTGTGCTTATTGAAGCCCTATGTTTTCCAAATGAAGGTATGATGACTTGCTGCTGAGGAGCCCACAGCTGGGACAGGATGAGCTGATTGCTTCACCACCCTTGGCTGAGAAGCATTGGTACTTGCTACTTCCTCTGTCAACATCTACCAGCCTCAGTGCTTTAGCTGCTTTTCTGAATGTGTGTGTTATCTATCAGCATAAATAAGGGTCCCATTTGTTATTTCAGCCTTTACTATATGTCTGGTAAAGACCAAGAAACAGTACGTGATCCCACAGGGCCTGCAAGAAGGGAAAGACCCTCCTGGAACTGCACAACTTCTATCCTGCCCTCTCTGGGATGCTCACACCAGCAACAGAGAAATGCAAAGAGCAGTAAAAAACAAGTGAGTAGAAATAAGAAAGTAAACTATTCAGGTGTAAGGATGGGAATAATAAGCAGGAGGGTACAGGCAAAAAGTAATGCAGTGTCAAGGGAAAGAGCAGCAAAAAAGCGTGAGTGTGTGTTTAACAAAGAATGGAAATGAGGGTTGTTATTTGAAATGCAAAATCTGGGTGAAATAATGTATCAATGAAGGCAATTTGATGCCAAATAGGAAAAACACAGCCCTCAAAATACTTTAGACCCCTGGACCCTGACAAATTCAAGCTTTCTCCTACCATATTCTTAAAACACTAAGTCTGTAAGACTCAAGGAATGGTATTAATCACAGGTGTAGCCACAGGCAGAGATCCAGAGATCACAACTGCCTTCACAGGCCTCTGTACCAGAAAGGGATTAAACAAAATGAGTTTACAGGATAGCACATATCACCCCAAGAAGCAGTTTGTCGGTACACACCACCTCTGTGCAAGAGAAGGGAAAGGAAAAGACAGACCTGGGCAACAACCTCAGCTTATGCACATGGCTGCATTGATTTTCTGTGCCAATTAATGCCAGCTAAGAATACATCCCCAGAGACCACACAGCAAGAGCTATAGGCAGTTGCCTTGCTTGAGACTACTTTTGCAGCCTCATGATATCGACCCTCCTTATTTGCTTCTGTTTCTTTCATTAAAGAGCCACAGTAGGAAAAACCCCAGTGTGACTTCCTGACACTTGCAATGTCATTGAGGGAATACCTGTCTGTCTCAGCAAGCCAGATAAATGCCCTCTCCTGCTACCTTTCTGTTTGGGTTTGTTCTTTGTGAAATATAATGGGTGGCCTTGCTTATTTTTGCCACTTGGCAATTCCTTTCCGCATCAAATCACAAGCAGCCCAGTAATTTTCTGACATTGCAGGGTTAGGAAAGACCTGCAGCAGCCATGCAGTGAAATCTGACAATTGGAATGGTTCTATCCTGGTCTTGACAGTGATGATTTTGTGATACCTTTTTAAACTGCACTTCTGCTCTGGCAGGTACTGGGGAAATAAATGGGATCTACATTCCTTTATGTTGATGGGAGAGCATTTGATGATTCACTGGCTTTGAGGGTGCTAACTGCCATCCTTTACAGGTCCTGTGTTGGTTTAATGGGTAGTTTGCAGCTGTGGGATCATTGCTATATTTTGTAGTTTTGTTCTATTATTAGCTATTGAAGGAATATGAGACTACCAGATAACATCGTATTAAACTACCAGTTCCTATATTTATGGGCACCACCTGCGGGTTAAAACAGATGCTGTCACTCTGCAGAGTTCCCTTCAAAGCAGGGCAGATATAATGAATATGTGATTAAGGCACCCTCACTTAGTCCCATTGTGCAGTAATTACAGATGGAAGCATTTCTAAATAGGCGGCATTGGCTCAGGGAAAAGGAGCAGTGCAGAGGGTTTGTCCCACATGGCAGGATACAGTGATGGAAAGCAAGACCAATCTCAAAGCCTTCAGTAGTTCCAAGATGGGAAATCCTCTGCAGTCATTATGGCCTCTTGCAAGGAGAAAGCCACTGCAGGAAGGTCCAGCACTACCCTCCAGGGCAAGTAAATACCCTGTAGTTACCCTCTTGGCATGTAAATACACTGTGGGTAGCAAAGCGGCTTCTTATTACAGTGACCAGAACCCTGTGTATAATAAACACTCTTTCAGTGACCTTTTGTGATAATTTCAGCTCATTCTGCCATGGCTGCTGGGTATGTTCCTGCTCCTCCAGAGGCTGACTGGGAGCTCTGCATGCAAGGGGACCTCTGTATGTGAAGAAAAATATATTAACCTTGAAAACAACAAGGTAATCTGTCCTTTTGGAGGAAAATTAGAAGCATTGGAGCTAGGATAATGTAGAAATCTACAGCAGAACCACTAGTTTATGTTTCTCTGCACATGTGGGCAAAAGGGGCAGAATAAATAATGCATCCAATACAGAGAAAATCATTTAGGTACCATGAGGCTTGGGTGAAATACATAAGAAACCTTCCTAAATTTCCATTGCTTTCCCCTTTTTGCCTTGCAGGAGATGGCAGCATCCTGAGCCCCTTACAGCTCCAGCTGCAGCAAGTGCTACACTGGAAGGCAATGGAAAAGGTCTGAGTGAGTCATTTGAGCATTGATTGTCATTGATATTAACTGTAGTTCTGTTATCTGGCTGCAGCCCAGTGCAGGTTGACATGTGCTGGTGGTGTGTGAGTAGTGGGTTTATGGTGAGTCAGCTCTGGAACTGGGTGGCCTTTGTGTTGCTGCTGCTGCTTAAGGTTTGATGATAAGAGTGTGCTGTGGTTGATGATAAATATTATCTTCCTCCTTCCTATGATGTGGAACTGCTAAAGTAAACATGAAGCTGGAGGCTAGTGAGAGAAAGGCAAGACACATCCAGGAGCTGCATCCCTGCATCCCTCGTATTCTTACAGAGCCCTCATAATAACCATGAATAAAGCACTGTTCTTCCAAATCCCTTCCTAAAATAAACCATCCAGATGGCTGTAAGCGAATACCTAGTCATCAAGCTGAGTAATGTTTATTTTGAGTACATCAACCAAGAAATGTGTACAATTGTGCTGAATTATGCACAGTGCAACTCAAAACAGATGCACACACAGAAGCAGGAATGTCACAAGTGTCAGACAGCAGTGGTTCATACTCTCATTCTGGTCCTGGTCTACAAAACTGACCTGAGAGCTATTTAAGGGTGTTTAACATGTAATGTATAGAGAGGAAGAATGTCTTTTCCTTTCCTACAGCTTTATAGGTACTGCAATTGCTCAGAAATAGGTACTCGGTGCTAAGCAAAGCTAAATGTTCTCTCTTTTCTTTTGGAGAGGATGTTGGAGAGGACAGAAGGATTTTCTTGCAGCCCGTGAGAACAGGGTTATTTGGCTTTTCAGGCAATACCAGGATTCTCAGCCCTCCTTTCCCCCTGAATGTCCAATTCAAACCTGGGAAAATGAAGTCAGAAAGGAAAGGAAATGAAAAGGAATGAAAAGGAAAGCACAACCCAGGTGTTCTGCAAAGGCTGCCCATGTCCCTAGCCTAAATAGAGTAAAACATACATTACAGATATGTTTTCCAGCCAGCTCTGCCCAACCTAGCAAGCTTGTTTAGTACTTGATCTGAAATTCCTGGCAAGCACAGAGGTGTGCTTGGTTGCTTTTAATGGGCACACTTGGTGGGATGGCTTTCAGCAGCATGAGTGGGGAAGCATCCTCACAAGGTCTGCCCAGCTGAGAAATAGGAAAGGCTCGTGTTGGCTGGCACCACTGCTGTATGTTTCCTGACTTTACTCCTCAAAGCTCAAGTAAAACACTTTCTGAAGGGAACCCCCACTGTAGCATTATGGGGCTGCTTCGATGTGCCCTCGTGGTGCCTCCTAGATGGTGGGCTTCAGAAGCTTAAGCTGAGAAACATAGCACCCGAAACTCAGTTTGTCCACTACGCACCCCTTTACATAACTAAGGTGTGTGCTAAAATTATAGCAATAGCTTTATTTATTCTATTATTCTCTTATTAATTTTATTAATATTTATTTAATCATGCTTTATTAATTTTATTTATTCTATTTATTGCTTTACTTATTCTTTTTCCTGAATGCAATCTTTATTACATGTGAAATCAAGCCCCTTCCCTAGTTGAAAATATGTGAGCAACTTACTTGTATAGTAGGATTATAGTGGTAGAGCAGAAAAATAAGCCTATTAGAAGCTCTTGAGGCATAAATTCAAAACCTCATTAATCTCTGTGGGCTGCATCTCAAATCTGAAGTTTTATAAGATGTGGGTGGTATTTCCAAAGCGAGCTGCTGGAATTGGTTGGTTTAGAGGATTGACTTAGATGATAATAGTATGTTTCTGAGCCACAGCCCTCTGCCTGAGCAAGATACAGGCTGTGATTTAAGCTGCGAACGTCACTGATGTGGGGTTGTGCCCATAGCATGCGGCTGGCTTCAGGTCCCTGCAGTTCCAGCACTGGAGGGCAGAAGGGCTGTGGGAGCACGTGAAGGCGTGGGACCAACACAGAAGTGTTGGTAGACCCGTTTTGAGTTTTCTGGCGTTCAGCTTTGTCACACTTTTTATGTGTTTCTGCTTTATTCTCCTTTTCAAGAAAGAGTTGAACTTCCGTATCTGGGGCAACTCGGGGTTTTTACTGTGAAATCCCAATTAAAATTGAGGAGTGTGGTGGATGTGTCATCCCAGTAACTCTGTGTCACTCCTGTCTTGCACCCAGCCCTCAGAGTCCCTTACTACTGACAGTGCATCCCTTACTACTGACAGTGCATCTTGGTATCATTGAAAACCTTAATGTCAGTAACAAGGTAATGTTGGCTTTGGCACAGGAGAGGTGCACTTCACTGCCACGTTTTCCCTGTCTCTTAATTGCATCTGGGAGCATCAGGTTCATTGGTTTAAGCTGTCATAACACAAAGATTTCTGACTCACTGCTGCAAGAAGAATAGCAAGAAAAAAGCTCAGGGGATTGTAGGCTGTGACTGAAGTGTTGTCTTCAATCAAAGACAGACTGTGCCTAGAAAGAGTAAAGTCTAAAGGTTAAATTCCAGCTCCAAGAAGGATGCATGCTGAAGGGATTCCCTATTAGAATATGAAAAGGGCTGTATCATAAGTGTTCTGGTACCTCAGATCTCG
This sequence comes from Agapornis canus, assembly GCA_036873685.1. Taxonomy (NCBI): domain Eukaryota; kingdom Metazoa; phylum Chordata; class Aves; order Psittaciformes; family Psittacidae; genus Agapornis; species Agapornis canus. The sequence continues at coordinate 37,727 of JBAFWW010004482.1, read as the reverse complement.
GAATGTTCCACATTTTGTTAGAAATACTATTAAAAATTGAAGGGTAGATGAAGAAATCTCTGCTTATTATGAGTGATGATAGCAGCAACATGAGTTTAAAGTTAATTCGCTTTGGCTTAGGTATGGATTGGAGGAGAACTTAATCTTCATCTCTTTAAAACAAGTGTAAAGAGCTGAACCTGCTCTTTGGGAAGCAGCAGGTGAAGGTTTGGCCACAGCAGGTCCGAAATCCAAAGTTCAGCTGAAGCTGATGGAGCTTTTTGTCTTTGTTTTGTGCAGGTGTAAAAGAGTGTGAGAGCCTGAAAGATGTGATCCCCTGGGAGCAAGGGAGACCTTTACCAAAGTAAAAAGAAGACAGTGAAGAGACTAAAACGCACCTGAGTGCATCAGTCAGCTGGGGAAATATTGCTTTTCACTCTAACAAGAAAGCTGCAGTTCAACATTTTTTTGGCTTAATAATACAATTTAATATGAGCCAGATTCTTGGTGGCTTTAAGCATTATTTAAGCCTGTAGGCAGGTTGCTACAAAGAGCTGAATCAAACCGTGCAGAAAAGAGGTTTCTTTTCTCCTGTAGCTTTGGTTTTACTTCAGAGCATCAGAGGCAGAGCTGCGGATTACTGGTTCATGAGCACAGCCTGCCGGCGCCAGCCGCAACGTGCAGCAGTGGGCATCTCCTCCCTTCATCTGCAACAGTTTGTTGTGGAGTTCGGGAATGCTTTGGTTTATGCTTTTCTCTGGGAATAGACGTGCCCATTGAAGTATCTATGAGAGACCCACTGCCTTTATTCGGAAGCATGGAGAACAGATAGGAAAACACCTTGCAGCTCTCTGCAGAGACAAGAGGTTTGAACTTTTACAGTTAAAAGACAGAAAAAAGCTCCTGAAACAATGCTAAATGAATAGTTTTGGTCCTCTCAGACTGCCAGGAAGCTTGGGGGTCCTTAGAGATTGTGGGGTTATTGCAGGCTGTGGCATCAGTTAACATTATCAGGCACAAGGAGATTCCTAGTACCTTATGATGCTCTGCCTGTGCTATACCCAGCATTTGTGTTTGGGGCTGGCTTTCAGAAGACTCTATAGGAACATCTGTGACACATTTAACCCCTTGCATTAGCTCTGAGCTAGCCAGTGTGTCTACACAGCTTGGAGGGAAAGATTTGCGTTATAGGCTTCAGGTTTGATGGTCCTGAGAGTGTAACATGGGGTTTGGGGGGTAAAAAGACCAAAATAGAAGTCACTAAGCTGGGAGCTCACTTGACTGGCTGCAGATGCAGGAATGGGAAGATGAGTGTGGTCTGCTGAGTCACCTGTTGAAGCAGTCTGTCCAGGCAGGCTGCAGGCATGACTGATATCAATCAGTGCTGTTCCTAAGTTCATTTGCCTAATGACCTTCATTATAAGATGAATTCACTTTTGCTATTTGTGTTTGGGAATCATCATGTGGACTTGGCACATTTGATTGTACAGAAAACCCTTTTGCACAAAATCAGCTTTTAATTTGATGGAAGCTTTCATCTTCAAATGAAAACCTCAGAGTAAGTTATCACAGCCGGTCTCACACTGCCTTGACACATGGGCGAGCTGACACCTAAAGCTGTGCCCACCACTGTGGTGGCTGCTGGAGGACAGCCCAGAGCTGGGGCCAGTGACTGCCACATGGAAATTCATCTCAGCACCAGACCCCGACTCTCCTGCTGCGTAAGCTCTAATTAAACCCTTACAGCAGAATAATTAATCGTTAGTAAGGGAATTAAATATTAGTCTCTATTATAGTAAATATTAGTTATATATTAACAAGCTTGCTAGCTATTTATTAACCTTTTAAGCCCTTTCAAATCCTCTTTATCACACTGTAGATTTGAGTTAAATATCTGTCTCAGATGACCTTAAGTGAGTGCCCTTTTACTTGCTATTAAAGGTGTTAAATATTCCAGAGCCAGTTTGGTTATTTTGCCCTTTTTGGTCATTATCATCCTTTCTATTTGACTTTATTTAAATTCAGCTATAGTGAAGGCTTATCTCATTATTGATATGGAGCCATTGTAACTTCCCAGAGACTGAGGGAATCACTTCCTAAAATGATAAATGATAACTGAGACAATGATTCTTTTTACCCCTTGCTCTTGTGCTGCTTTGCATCTGGCATTGGCAGATCTTACACCTCACACTGGAGTACATGCCCTACATAGATGCAGAACAGAGACTAAGGGATAGAGAAGTTAATGGGTATATATAAACCCCAAATCAGATTCAGAGCCACAGTCCCATTTTTGACGTCTGACTTCCAGCTTGTTAAGGTAAATCCCTGGATTTCTCTTGCACCTCTATTCTCTCATTGGAAGCTAGGGCTATTTCTCCTCTGCTCTCTATTCCTTTTTACTAAAAATGTAAGTAAGTTGCTTAAGGCCATAGTTTGTGCAGGCTGGTATCCAGTATCAGATCTCCCACCTTCAGGGCTTATAGCCCTGCCACTGGCAAGGTATCATAATGGACATGAACAAAGTGAGAGAAGAAGCGAGCTGTCGGATGTGCTGACCATAGCATTTAACTCTGCAGTGGTGAGAGATCTGTAGCCAATGCAAAGGCTGAGCTGCTTTTAGGGGTCAGGCTGGATCACAAGGAATGTATTTACAATATCTAGACAGAGGAAACATCTATCCTTCCCTTCCCTTCCCTTCCCTTCCCTTCCCTTCCCTTCCCTTCCCTTCCCTT
>JBAFWW010004482.1:23225-34913 GCA_036873685.1 Agapornis canus | reverse complement strand
TTCCCTTCCCTTCCCTTCCCTTCCCTTCCCTTCCCTTCCCTTCCTTCTGTTGAAAGCCATATTGCAAGACAGTCTTGGTGGCTTTGGCTATGAAGTCATGCTTTCCTTTCCTTACCTGTTTGTTAGCCAGGAAAGCAAATGCAAGATAGAGGATTGAAAAGACCTGTTTGTCAGGTTCCTGCTTGGGGTGGGAAAGGCAGCAGAGGTGTTGCCCTTGATGATGATGCCTCCTCCATCTGCATCTGCAACCCAGGGCTGCAGCACAGACGCAGCCCTGTTGCAGGCAGAGATCTGCTGTCAGCTGCGATGTGCTTGAAACCCTGCCCACACTGCTCTGTTCTGCATTTGAGGTGATGCACTGTGTCCTTGCTGAGCGATCCTTAATCTCTTACATCTTTAACCAAGGTGGTTTCTTTTGGACTGCTGGAAACGCTTTTCTCAAGTGGATTAATTAAAAATAACACCTAGCTCTGACACCGTAATCTGCTGTGAGCTCCAGCCAGGGTACAGGCAGTCCTCTAATCCATTCTTCATGACACTGCTCTTGCTTACTTGCTTTTAAACCCTATTGTTTGGGAGCTGTAGACTGTGGTCAGTCCTTCTCTCTGGAGTTACAGGCGGAATTAGCGCAGCTGAGAGAGCAAAGCTATGTGTGAAACCCCACCTCATGCCGCTGAAAGCACTGGCCTGATTCCAAACGCCCCCGGGCAGCACCTTTTGTTTCAGGATTTGCACCTCTGCTCAGTCTTAAAACCTGGTAGTTCAGCTATGTGGAGTCATGGTAATGATTTCTGCCATTCCCTTCCTTCCCCGCCCGCCCGTTCTGTTAGCAGCAGCTGAACGGTTTGGTCTTTGCAAGGTGTGAAACTATTGTCTGAAGTCAGTATATCAATATTGGCTAGTTAATAGATTTGTTCTGATCTTCCTCAGGGTGTCTGTTGTAGTTTGATAAGCCTGTGGGATCAGCAGAATTAGGATGATCTCTGGGAGCATATTCACCCTTGTGTGGATGACTTCAGGTTAGTTTCACCTTTGTGTGACCCCTCTCTAACATATTTCCCATTAAAAAGTTCTAATTCTGTATCTACAAAGAGTTTGCACAAAGCTCCATTCCTTTGCAGTATGAATTTGTCCAAGGAATATTAAATCCTATATTTTGAACCCAAAAGTAAGAGCTGTTACAGACTGGACCAAATCTAACCCAGCAGGTGGGTGATATCACCCACCAGTGTTGGGAGATAGGACAAAGGGCCTGCACATCTCGTGATTAATCCAATGTGGGACTCACCTACTTCGATATTTCCTCTTCATGCCCTCTCTCAGGGATATTTTAGTCAGGCTTATTCATTTTAACATCTTACAAACATCATTGCTGCTGATAGTACATTACTACATAAGTGTGCAGCTTCCTTGGGTGTGTTCCTGGGGCCAGATGAGAAAAGTGCTCTGATGGAATAAGATTTTGCTTGTCATGAATATTTTTATCAGAAGTCTCTGTGCCTTGATAGTTCCTGGAATGTAAATGCAAAATGGGAGGAAGCAGATTTATTTTGTACAGTGTTTTTTATACATCTTTTAGTCTACTTTTGAAGTCCTAGAAAGTATTATGCTCTTTCATTGCAAATTCCTGTGACAGGGCTGCTCTGCTTCACTTACAGAGATGCTACAAGGGCAGCAGGCAGTAGCTGATGGGTCAGGGCTATACGTCCTCCTGGGCCCATATAATTCACCAAAGCTATTCACAGTACAGTGTTATTTCTGCTGACCAGAACATGCAATATTCAGCAGTAGGAGAACATTCCCATTGGCATTGATGGACTTTCAGCAATGACAGAAAGACAGGTCTTTCACTGAGCTGCATTTAAATGTACAAAACGTATGTAAGTAAGTTCATCATACTGTTTCCACTTAACTTTCTCGTGCTAACTGGCATACAATGTCATAAGAAATGGAAATCATGATGGTTATTGTATGTTCTTCCTAGAATATTTCTGCTTAAACTACTAGGGGATGCTAAAAAACTGAATGGGAAGGCTAAAGCAATGTTTTGATCACGAGCCAAATGTAGAGCTGCAATGAAATAGATATTTAAGAGTTCTGTGGGACCAAGGTTGGTTTTCCAAATTGAAAAAGCTTTTACACAGTGTCTGGAAAAGGGAAGAAAGAGCAGAAAAGAAATACTACTATGAAAGATATTCTTTCTTATGGGGAAAACTGAATATCTCAAATTAGCAGCTTTTTCTGGTTTAAGTAGGTTTCTGAACCTTCTGTCCTTAGAAGGCAATTTTACAAACACATCAATAAGAACAGAATGATTTCAACGCAAACCACAACTAAGGAGTCCTGTTTGCAGAATGTAATTGGTCACAACCTTTAATTTCATAGTTTGATTCCTTTAAAATATATTCGAGTTTAAGTTTTGCTTCTTTGCTTCATACCTCCTATGGCAAAATTGCTTCTTACAATGATTTCATTTCTCACACGTTGCAGAAAACAAGCCCATTTGCTGGATTTTCAAAAGATCAAGCAAATATTTCACTCGGTGTGCAACAAAATATTATGAGGTAATTTTATTCTTTTTTCCCATTTTTAAGTAAAAATATTACAGTATACAAGATAATCTTATTAAAGGTAAAAATACAGTATTTTGCTTTTCTCTAAACAGATCTACATACAGTACACTTTTAATTATTTTTCTTTTTTTGTGTGTGGTTTTTGTACAAATATAACTATTATTCTATTAGGCTATCTGTATTCTCATCTGGCACTTAAAAACTGATCATGGGGCACCTTCTGGCTCTGCTTGTTTTCCTTAGCTGATGTCTAAATGCAGTGTTCACCTTCTAGGTGTCTCTTGTAAACAAACAGTACAGTTCAGTGGTTCCCAAGTAGTAAGGTGTTGTTTAAGTAGTTGGAATCATGTAGCTAAATGTAAAAACCCAAGCAATCAGAGTTTGCAGTTGTGTTGCACAGAACCATTGCTTTCCAGGTGTAACAGTGCAATCTAAGTACTTGTATTACTCCAGCCTTTAAAACCACTTTGATCCCCCTTGTCCTCTGTAAAAGCCAAACACATAATAATTTCCATAATGATTTTTCCTTTATTTCTTCTTTTTTCTTCTTTTTGTCAGAATGTTTTCAAGTGGAATTGGAGACTTTTTGTGTTGATTTAAAGGTTTGAAACTACTGGGCTATGTTTTTCATGATGTATCTCACCCTATGGTTTGCTGTTTGACCTCCAGAACCTGCAAGCTGAGCGCAGTTGCATCACTGTCACTGAATAACTGCTGTTCCTTGAACTGAATACATTAGCACAATAAATGTGATTGCTGGGTATTCCTGGGAAGTGAGTTGCACATCATTATGAATATTTCAGTACACTGTTGGGGAAGCTGGGGTCATCTAAGGATAAAAGAGAGGCAAGGTGTGTAGAGAGACCATATCCATTTGTGGACTAGCTAGTATAACTGGAAGAGGGAACAGGAGTTTTGGGCTGGGAATTGTATCAAGTTCTAGCAGAAGGGTGAAAGGATGCTTCACCAAACAAGCTCCATTCATTTTTTTCCAATGCCGTTATCTATCTACATCAAAAGTAGATGACCTCTACCTGCCATCCGTTGTCTTGGTCAGTTCAGCAGTTGATTTCTCAGTTGCTTTTCATTAACCACAGTTCAAAGTTATCTTCAGGGATACCCATGTAAACATAAAAGGGGAGTACACACCCAAGGATAGGAATTTTCAAGGGGTATGCTTAGACACATTTTGTCTTCAGGCTTCACCCAATTCTGATCAGTACAGTCCCAGGTGGTATAAATGAGCACAGTTACGTTGTCTTCACTACAGTCAGATAGGTGAAGATCTGTCTTTTTTGCCTTTAACTAGAGGTGCTTCCCTATGGTGCATCTATTTCTGATGTCAAAGAGAGCACATTTTTACCAGTAAGTCACTTTTGTATCATAAAAGATTTAACTGGTAATAAACTCACCAAGCACAGCAGCAATGCAAAGTGCTCCTACCAATACTTGCTAGTTAGCAAAAGTTGAGTGTGCAGTACCCATCTTTTATATGGTTTTTGCTCTCCTAAGATGCTGGTTGAGATTGAAAAATGTTTAGAAAACCAGTTTCCTTTCTCTGTTTTCACCATCAGATGTCCTTATTTAAAGTCTTCCCAAATTTGTCGCTCAGCTGCTGTATTAGTCGTGCCAGCTCATCAGTAGCTTGTGACTTTTCCTCTAAGAGTTCATAGCGGAGACTGGAAATATCTTGCTTAATCTCTTTAAGTTCTCCTAAAAGGAAGAAAATATCTTTGTTAGCAACATTGACCCAAATAAGTAATCCCTATGGTTTTAAGAGCTGAGAGAGAACTAATTTCAGTGTGTTTGCTCATGAATGAATATGGAGCTCTGGATTACATCCCTGCATTTATGCATTTCATATCTGTGTCTATAAGAAATAACCTTTTATTTGCAGTAGCACTACTGAGAGCAACAGAAAATATGTATGATGTATGGAAATTTACCTTTTTTTTCTGAAGTATATTAACTCTCCACATATTCATCTCTATCTATAATGGGATTTATAGGAGAGTAACAGTTAAGAGGTGATAGAAGGAGGTTCTCTTCCATCTGCATACAAATCCTATGTGACATAATGACAATACAAATCCTTGGGTCAGGCAGGGGCAGTACAGGCAGAAATTGCTTTGTTTGACACCAAGATAAGGTTGGGTGTTGGCAATACCCTGGGTGTTGTAAAGCAAGGAGAGGTAGAGCTATGGGGCAGAGCAGAACTCTGTAAAGATCCTGTGATATATGTATTCTGCCAAGGAAAATTAAGAACCCAGAATTCATGTGCATAAAGGGGACTCAGAGTCAGCACTGATGACACATGCAGGAGCAGAGGATGCTATCTAAGCTGATGCCTCTTAGTGTTTGTATCAGTAACAATGAGGTTACATGCTCTAGTATGTGTCAATTAGAACAATCCACTTGCCTTCATTAACTTCATCGTTTTCTCGGTCAACCTGAGCCTTCAGGACGTACCGCTTAATCAGACGCTTCATTATTTTCTAAGAAGAGAACAGAAACACTTTTCTTCATGTGAGCTTAGCCCTGCTGCCCTAATTCGAGACATTCTGAGCAATTCAAATACCTCATTGCACTACGCATAAAACCTCTCTTCAGAGAGTGCAAAGAGAGCTTATGTATTGGCTTCCCATTTATTTTATACTTATATATACTTTGTACATACGTTGTATATACTTATGTATACTTTGTGCTACAACAGTTGATTGACAGCCATTCCATAATGAGCCCACATACAAGGCACCTTCAGGTATTTCATGGAATGCATATGAATGTAGAGTATGTCCCACAGACAGAAAGAAAACACAGATGATCCAATAGCAAGTTAAGAAATGGGATCCAGAGCCTTTCCTTAGCATATTGCTGTTTAATATAGCAAATATTTTACAGGAAGAAATAAGTGGTCAATTAAAGATGTTAGCAAACTCTCTCATGATGAGGAACTAAATATCTGACCCAAAGTTAACAGAAGGACTCTGTCTTGCAATTGGGGTTTTAAGAGAGAAAATAGATCTAGTAAAGGACAGAGAGAAAAGAGTTTGAACAGAAGTAGAGAATTCGGTTTAAGTGGGAAAGGTTTCCTAGGAAAATGGCAGATTTTAAGGGGCATGCACAAGATAAAAAATTGAACCATGTAGACATAAAATGGGGGATGACTGTTAATAAGGAACAGCAACTATGAAAATAGCAGAAGATGGCTATGGATAGGAGCTTGCAATGTGATATTGTTCCAAAAATGCATTTTACATCTACCTAGAAGGACAGTAACATTGGCAGTCTTGGGTTATGCACAGGACTACAACTGAAGACTGCATCAGTGCCAGTTCTTTACTACAGAAAAGACACTCATCAAAGGAGAAAAAAACCCTCAGCTATAATAAACATTAAAAGGATTGCTCTATCAGAGGCAGTGATTTAGGTGTACCCTCTGTAAAGACAGGAGCTCAGTGAGCACCCAAGAATGCATACACAAATGCATTTCATTAACCGGATGGTCACTGTTAGGGGAAAAGCCTTTCCCAGCATGGGCGCAGTTACTCACAGGGCAATCACATGTCTCTGCTTTGAGCATCACTGAAAAACACTGCAAAGAGTGTGAAATACCAACTAAGAAATCAGAACACTTGCTCTTCTTTTCTTAGTATCCAGATATGGATTATAACAGTGCAAAAGCCATGTGAACATCAAAGAAGGATCCAGTCATTTGTATATGTCATGCAGGCATGGAATATGGGATGTCTAAGACTGTCCTTGTATCAAGGAGGCATATGGCTAATCAGGTGAGTCATTAAGGCAACAGAGATGAGGCACAGTGCACGTACGGTGTGTTGAAGATGGCCAAGGTAGTAGAATCCAGAGGGAGGTAGGGTGGTCACCTGAGAAAACATAAATGAAGTAATGTTTGGGGAAAGCAGGGAAATCCTGGATCCAAAAGTAAATGATTTTCTTTTCAGAACAGAGGAAACTTAGACTAAAACAAGGAATCAGCACACAGTGAATGCTCTTATTACCTGAAGAAATAGGATAACATCACATGTATCTACTCCAGTTCCCATACTACTTCTATTTTTGATGGACTCTACTCAAATGCTATCCTATATTAACCACTATGTGTGACTGAAGTCACAAGCTTAAGGCTGCTTAGTTTATCAAATATATGTTGTAGTCAGATTTGTCTACACAAACTAAAAAATGTGAGCACTTTGTACCAAGTACCAAGGATCTACTTAGTCATTTAGTAGATATTTCTGCCAATATCTTTAGGAGAGTAATTTGGTTTTGCCTCGATGTTGACCTGGGGATTTTATGCCTTACTTCTCCTCAGTACTGCTTCTTTCAGTTAGAATATGTGAAATAGCCTCCAGGAATCCTGGTCACTCAGGGCAATGCTGAATCAAAGTTACGGACACAGCCTCTTGGGAATGAATGCTGGACTGGAAACAATTAAAATATGTCCGATTTCTATAAGGTTCCCTATTCTTCAGAAGTTAATGGAAATCCTTCAGGTCTCAGAGAGCTTTTATACTATGCAACATTCCACTACCCACTGTCAGGCTTAAAATAATCTTCATAGGCTCTAGGAACAGGTCAGGCATTTTCAAATTATAACTGCACCGAATCCAATGTTGTTTATGTATTTATTGGCACAACCTTCACCTTCAAACTCTGCATTTGGCATCAGGTATCTGAATACGTTCTAGCACAGAGGGAAATTAGAAGGACAGAGGCACTGCAATTGGACTCATGAGATTTAGGAGTCAACTTCTGGTTCAACCATAGGCTTTTTTGGTCTGGTAAGTCCTGCTGGACCTCATTTCTTTGTCTTTAGTATGGAGGCCATGATATTTTCCCACTTCATGTCCCTGGTCAAAATCATGTGCAAGCCAGCAGTGATCAGAGGGGACAACTACTCACTGAGGCATGAGATCTCAAAACTGGGGATCTATTTTGTCTCTCAAAACAGCAAAGAAATCTACATCTGACCCTTTAAAAGTGCAAACTATTCCTTCTATTTTGTTTTCCAGACAAATCCTTTCCTTAGTTTCATAGGTGAAAACGTTGTTGACAATTTGGCAGACTGCAGTGCTGAAAATGGGAAAGACTCATTAGTTTAACAGAACATTTTAGCACTGCTTCATTTTACAGTCTCAGCTGAAGAGTGTTTGATAAAGTTATCATTTTGCCTGGACTAGTTCATTCCCTGACCATGGTTGCAGTGTGTGTTAACTTGTTCTTCCTACTTTTCAAATCACTGCATGTTCAGATGCTGTGTATTTTTGTTATCCCTCAGGAGCACTGCCTCTATATAGTAAAAGTACCCAGACTGTGGATACATCACTTGATAAATTCCACCAAAGAAAACAGCTCAGCAAGAAGGTACTGCTTCATAGGTTTTCCTAGTTGTAGAAGAAAGTTTGCTGGCCAGATTACCAAACTGTTTGTTCTTCTTTATATTTAGCTAATTAAGACTATTACACTCTCCTTCTATAATTTGGGCAATTTCTTCCTGTAGCAACTGAAACGTTCTAAGGTCATTTGAAGACAAACCTAGTAGGAACATTTTTAATGCAAAATAACAGGTAGCTAATCCTTTTCTATGTCATTTTCACAGCTGCTTTTGGTTTTTTCAACCTTGGAAATAAGGATCTAATTTACCACAAACATTAGGTGGTCTCATTTAGAAGTAATAGCTACAGGAAGAGAATGAGCCCAGCAGAGGCTGACACATCTTCCCCTTACCTGTGGGCTTGAATAGATGGGAAAACATCAGAAATGCTGAGATGCCATTTTGAATGGGACGTAATCATCTCTTCCCTTTGTCTTTGATGGTATTAAGCCAGCTAACTCTAGGTACCAAAGTGAACGTATCCCCTTTCAAGCTTAGATACTCTGATACTCCTTTTATCCTAGCACAAAGGCCTAAACAACTTTTAAAAATAGTAGAAATCTGTTATTGGTGTACTGTACAGCCTAGGAGCATATTGTGCTGGCTGCTGTACCAACACAAGACTAAACCACTCCTAGAACCGCCACTGCACATTTTATCCAATTTAGCTTTTACTTTCCTCAACTCTCTTTAATAGAATATAACTCTCCTCAGGCATATCGCTTCCTGTCTGTTTCCTTTTCACTTTATGTTCAAAAATAAGGGAAAACATTTTGCTTCTTGTGTTACCCTATTATGTGTTTGCTCAAGCAATAATACATCTGCTGGCATGAACACTCCAGCTGAGACAGCCAGTTGTGTTAGTCCCTGCGATGGTTGGGGTACCCTGTGCCACTGCTGCAGCCACAGGTATTTTTGAAGCATACCACATTGCAGGTTTAGCTTGATAGGACAAGTCACTAACAGAAGAAGCACATGCAAATGTTAGTGCAAAGGCTGGAGAGATGACTTTATGTCATGACAAATGAAATGCTGTCAATGCAAGACTAAAGCTTAGATGATATTCCTTGTATTAAACACCATTGAGAGGAAATAATTAGCATGATAAATGCCAACGACATGTATTTCCATGGGTGACAGGCTGCATTTGTCTTTGAAGTGCCCAGCCCTAGCCCATGCCTGTGTTAAGGCACAACCTGGCACATCACAGGGTAGTATTAACAGGAGGAAGACGAACATGACCCTTGCAGGGAAGAGCTGTTTACTGACAGATTTCTTCCCTTCTCTTGCTCTCATGCTGTGATTACCTGGTATCTTGTGGGCTTGTTGTAAGCGTTCTTCCCAGAAAAATAGTCTGTATTTTGAGAGCTGGAGTGAAAACGAGCTTTCTGAAATTATAAAACATCATGATACTATTAAATCAATGACAGCTTCTCATACCCACACAGCCCCAAACTAAACAGAGCTTTATAAGAACAGTAGGAAATGGTTCAATGTACAAGTAGAATGAAAGCTGGTATATTCAGGCCCAAAATGGAAATTTTTGAAAGGCAGAAAATGGTCAAAACACACAAAGTACTAGAAGGAAAAAAAAGGATTCTGAATTATCTAGTCAAAAATGGCATTCTCACATGAGTTTTAGACAAAAAGATGTTGAGAGGCACAAAACACATTAACCTGAAATAGACTGGTGATATCAATTTGGAACAGAATTTAAGGAAGAAAAAGAAATACTTATGTTTAGAGAGACCAAGTTAATGTGATCCAGAAGCAAAACCTGAAGCAGAACTGATTTTCACTGGTCTTTTTAAAACGAAGCACCATACCTTTTTAGCTCAGCAGGAAATATATCCTTTATTTTAAATAGACCAGGAGTGTTTTTAGCAAAGGACATCACAGCTGCTAGTTTTGTGCTCTAGAAGCTTCTGGAGCTGCACACGACATTTGTAAGACAATTTGGTGATTCTTATCCACCTCAAAGCTTTTTTGGTCCAAATGCTGACAAAACCCTCCACTTATTTAAAGGAATTAATTCATATCCTAGACCCAGAGGTGCCAATATATATCATAGACTTCTGAACCTATATGCAATTATATGTACAAGGAAAGACCTTGTTAAGGGTTTTTCTTCCCTGACTGGAACAGAAACGCTGAGAAATAGATTATTTTTTTGGACCAAAACTCTGCAGCAATCATGTATTTCATTGTTATCACTTATCTCTTACTCATCAGGTGTGCATGATCTTACAGAAACTGGTTTGAAGATGATCTGTGAAGAAAATCAACATGCAAGCAAGAAATGACCGATACTCTTCGTTGTTTATGCTAAAGCCATGGGAACGATGAATTTTACATGAGTTCCATGCAAAAGGGCAAGCCAGACACTTTGACTCATAGAGCTGGGGGAAGGAGGGGCTTAGAGAAAAATGTATTACTTTGGTTTATGCTTTGTATGGTTAGATTCAAGGAGCGTTTAAAAAAATACAATCTTTTAAAATCCTTATTTAAGATTATGAAAGGGCAAACATTGCTTTTATTTCAACACAATGGCTCTTTCAGTAATAAATAGTAGTGTTATGAATTTATAGATTAAATGTCCCCCAAGTGCTTGTCTATCCTGGCAATGCTTGTCGTGTTGTGCAGCTAAATTATTTGAGAACATGGAGTAGACCCCATGGACTTCTCCCTTCAGTTTAGGCTCTGGCAGAGACTGAATGAACACCAGGCCTGAGCAATTCTTTTAAATTCATGGAGCATTATCTCCTCCAAGGCCATGGGCTTTGCCTGGAACTGGATGACTCACCATGAGCTGTGTTACTCCTTCAAAGAGCCAAGGGATCCAGACAAAGCCCAAAAGCAGGCTGCACCTTGCAAAAGCAAACTCCACTGAGCCTCCTCCAACCTTCCTTTCCTTCTCCTTGGTCCCTCTTATTGCAAGGTTAAAACTAAGGGCAGGCTGCCAAATGGGTCCCAATGTGACCCATTCCTTCCCTCCTCTGTGCAGGGCCATACAACTAGGGTATTAAAGCCTGAAAAGATGGTCTGACAGCAGGGTGAGGGAATAGTGACATGTCCTAGAGCCTAGCAAGGAGCCACACTCATGTGCACTAACTATAAGAAATAAGAAACAACATATTTTAGAGGGCTTTTTCCCCAGGAATGAGTTGCCACCATTGTTCTCTTGTTTCAAACTCAGCTTGAACTAAGAAAATTAAATGAAGGCCAGGATGCTTTTATGCAAAGCTGCCTCCTCACACCTTCTAATCCACTGAATTTAATGAGAACACCCCAGCAGCTGTGGCTGATCTCCTGGGAATGCTTTGGGCATTTGCACCCCCAGTGTAAAGCAAATGGACTTGCCCTGTGAGTAGGATAATGTTTGCTGTAAATTTACGTGCTAGGAACAGCTCATCCCAGTGATGCTCTGCACAGTGTTGCAGATACTAATGTCCATCATCTTCTCTAATTTCTCTGGAATTTCCAGAAGGAGGAAGGGTCTGGATGCTAAGCATACTCCTGCATATCTATCTTGCTTTGTCATGCTGACACTCACTTGGGCTGAGGAAAGCCTGCTGCCATGTAGCCAGGATTCCCAAAGCAAACTTCTATTTTAACGACCAAAGGGGAGGTGGCTGAGGCAGAATCTACCCATTAGTGGCTACACATCACTAGGCAGATGTAAGTAGAGAGGCTGTTAATTATAGCTTTAGGCATTTA
>JBAFWW010004482.1:0-23215 GCA_036873685.1 Agapornis canus | reverse complement strand
CATTTAGAAGGTGTTATTAAACCCTGCTTAGAAATGTGTTCCCAAACCTGGAATGGCAGTAAACGTTGTAATGACAGCAGAATTAATTTGGAAATCACTTTAAAGGAAGGTGGCACAAAGGCCTGCTGGATAGATGGGGAGTCAGACAAGCTCTCTGTGCCTCTGCTTCTACCCTTCAGCTTTGACCTTGCTTATTTGGCCTTGGGAAACTCCCTTATAAGAGTGCCTGCTTTTATAGAAGTTGCTTTTTCCCTGGTGCCCAGGCAGTGTCCAGCATAATGAGGCCATAAGTTTGGGAGAACTCTCTAGCTGCAGTATAATATATATACTATATATAAACCACAATGACGAGGTTGAGTAAGAGGCCGTGCTGTCCCTGATCACTGATATTCCATGCAACCCACTCCAGAAGGTCTCTGGCATGAATCCTTTCTACACAGAAGTTGAAAAGTGAAGGTATAACATACCCGTTGTTTGGAATTCAGCATTCCCATCTCCAAGTCATTTTCACAGTTTTTGGCCTTAGATTTGCAGAGTTTTATGAGGCACATTTTTATTCTCAGTATGAGATAATAAAATGATTTAGGGCTTGGCACTAGATTAAAAGGAGCAGGTAAAGTCCTTCCTTCATCAAAGTAGGATAGCCAGAGCTTGGCACGTGCAAACTTCCACTCCACATCCGCATCCTCCTTGGGAAGGGAAAAGGGAAGAAAATCCCAAACACCCAAATGCATAATTAGTAAACAGGGAGAGATTTAGCTATGACAAAACAAACACACAGGTAGGATTTAACTACGATCAGATTCTGTTTGACAGACCAAGACCCATGCACGAAATGCGTTTCTGTGGGCTTCTCTGTGGTAATCTCAAAATAAGGACAATTTGAAAAAAACAATGGATAAACAAAAGCATAATTCCTCCCAATTAAATAGAATGTTTCCTATTTCCTTGGATAAGAAAAAAATGGCCTCAAGTTGTACCAGAAGAATCCCTTCACTAAAAGGGCTGTCAAGCATTGGAACAGGCTGTCCAGGGAAGTGATAGATTCACCATGCCTGGAGGTACTTAAAAGACATGTAGCTGGGGCCCTTTGGGACATGGGTTAGTGATGGGCTTGACAGTGCTGGGTTAATAATTAAACTTGATGATTTTAAAGGTCTTTTTCAACCTAAATGATTCTGTGATTCTTTGACTCTATCTTTGATCTCCCTGATACTAAGGACTGGAATGAATTAGTATGAGATTTACCAGTTTTCCCCAGTCCCCAGGTAGGAAGACCTGGGAAAAATAGCTCACCCTTGTTTTGCTTGCTGATAGTTAAAAGTAGTCTTTAAACAAAGTTTAGAAAGTTTCCACACAATCAATAAAAATGATAAAGCATTTTTCCAGGAAAATGGTCATCCAGAGTTTAGACTGGGAAGATAATATAGGCCATCTATTCAGTATCTTTAGAGATTTTTCTTCAGAAACCTACTACAATAAACTAGGAAAATGCAGTAAGAGGCTATGACCCCTTCAGAAGTGAATCTTGTTTTAGTAGAAGAGGATTCAGGAAGATGCTGTATCTTAAATGATTAGAAAATTTTGGGGAAATTACTTTCTGCATGCAGGAAAAGCTTCTGGGGCAGAGAACATAGGTAAGGTCTCTCTGACATTTAGTCTTAGTTACAGCACACAGAAAATAGATAGAATCCATTTGCACTACAGTACATGGGCGAATCAGTGAAAATACTTCCAGCTCTGGGTTTTTGCAGTGTCAAGTTCTAAGGGAGTTTAGAACAAATCATTAATACAAACCCCGCTGCAGAAGTGTGACATTTAGCAAATCAGAAGAGGTGACTCAGCACTAACATTATCCAAATAATGTATTCTTTTATGCCTTTATTCACATTAGCAGAGAGTTGTTAAAGTCCAAAGCATTTAGCAAATCCGGTCTGCTAATAGTTATACTAATGAACAAGGCTGGGTAAACCCTGCAAACACCTTTCTGCAGAAACCTATCCATATTCCTTGAGGGCTGTGTTCATACCCTTTAAAAATCGGGTTTTGTGAATGTCCATGCAGTTATGTTTCATGCCTGGTATTTGGAAAATTGGGAATTTTAAATATGCACATATGGGCTTTAGACCTATAAGGACCTGAGTGTTTAAGCAGTAAACAGGGTGGAAAGACAGAAGTATACTCTATCATAAGCGAACAATGCAACTAAGGTAACATGTGGATAAATTAGCATAACAAACACAGAGAGTGACAAATATCACAAAGCACTTTCATTAAATACATGTAAAGGAAATTGGATTTACTCACAGAAAGTCATTAGAAGAAGGAAGTTAAAATTGTTCAAAAAATGATTTATTGTTAATTATGAATGCAGTTTTAATACAGGGACAGACACAGCTTTAAATTTGCACATTGTAAGCACTCTAACCTTGGAATAAACTACAGCTTCCTTGCTTTTTAACATTTCCATTATCAGTGATAATTAAGTACATTGAGTTTGTAATCTAATTTCTTATCTTACCTCAATTTCCTGATAGGAGTTGTTGATCATGGCTATTAGCATATTAAGCAGAACCACCACCATAGTCACGTTATATACTCCATAGAGTACATATCCAATATTCTCAATGAATTTGTGATCATACTTCAGCACCACAGATATCACTTCAGATAAGCCAAATATTGACCAGAATAAGGTTTTAAAACTTTCTTCTACCCTAAAAATAAAGGAAACAATCACTTTAGAGAATTGGCCCCAGGTAAGCTTGGCAAAATACTACTAATAAAAGCAGCAATCCAGCAATATAAATATGGTGCCTTGGCACAGTCATTGTAAGCCATTATCCATCACCCAGGGATATGCCAAATATTTCCTGATTTGATAAGGAAACAGGATTTCTGATTAATACTATAAAATTACAGTGTCCCCATTTTGCTCCATCTGTTCTCTCAGGGGCAGTATTTGCCACTTGGATTTTGTGACCTTATCAAGGGTGACTTCTCCATGGGCAAAAGTTTGAAACTTTGAGGGTAGGGCTTTTTACTTCCACTCATTCACCTTTTTCTCATCCAGAGAACACAGACAGAGATTATCAGGGAAAGGAAAGGAGGAACCCGGTCTGACCTTCCACCTCATATGCAGTTTCCAGGGCAGAAGAGAAGCATTACATTTTACCCAGAAGAAATGAATGAAATGTACTGATTTAATATGAGAACACAGAGGGCAAATATAGCCAGACCATAGTCTATTTTCTTTTCATCCTGCTTTGAGACTGTAAACAAGCCAGATGCCCAAGCATCTGTAGCAAAAACGTGAATTAAGGAGTGGTAGGAGATGTTGCAGAGGCATTTTGACTTGATTATTACCCTTGCTTGAAATGAGAAAGAAACAAGAGGAAAACAAGGTTGAAAGATAAGGAGGCAAAAAAGGGGAATAAGCCAAGGCCAAGGAGAAGCAAGGCTGGAAAGGATGCAGCTGGACTGACAGGTCAAAAGAAGAGCCTGATTCAGAGGGGTCGAAGCTGTAACAGGCAGAGAGGAGCAACCATAGCTGAAAAGGAAGAAAGGAGAAGTGATGCTGGTACATTTTTTACTTAGAAGTGATTTTGTCTTCACTGAGCAATACTGAGCAAGTTAAGAGTTAATTGCCTGCTCTCTCCCCCTGCCTGCCAGGACTTAAACACCCCTAAGAAAACAATGCCATCGACAAATTGTTTTGATGAACTGTTTTGTACCAGAGTGGCAGCCTAATCCTACTAAATCTGTTTATAAAAACAGAATATAGACACAAAATGTGGTGTATCCTAAGGGAACAATAAGCTTTACATCATCTGCTATATCAATTACACCACGTATAAAAGCAAGAGAAATTAATTTCAACCTTTGAAAGGCTGGTGCACAGCACTGGGCAGCTCCTTTCTGCCCAAACAAACTGGTATTTATCTCCCACCCTATGGTATTCTATATTCTATTTATAAGAAGTGGTATGGCTGCAGTAAAAATTAAGATATCATTCTCAGGTTGTATAACTGCATTAACTTGTGGGGAGTAATCTTGGCTGGTGTTTCAAATAGATGTTGCACAACTTCATTTCAAATATGGCTTTGTCTTTAGTCAAAGATACCATCTTCTCCTCCCCTTGTTGTTTTGCACCAGACTGGGACACCATGCAAAGATAACACTTGTGGGATTAGCTATAACTGTGCTGCAAACAAGTGCCATCACTTTTCCACTTTCTGGACGTTTCCTCTTCTGTAACACCCTGCTCTTGTCTCCTGATCTGCAGCAAAAAGTAGCTGGCATTCCTGTGTCAGATACCCTTGTTTTATGGTAGCAATCTGGCCAGTGCTTATTCTGTGCATTCCAGTTAAGGAACACATATAACACCAGAAATCGGTGGCTTTGAAACCCACCACCTGAATCACTTATCAACATAATAAAAGCCATAACCCCCAGCCTTGATCCCAGCTGCACCCTGCTATTAACCTTCCCTTTTTAATTTGGAAAGGTTCCCTTAGCTTTCCTCCCTGCAGGCAGATTTTAATACAACTTGTCAACTCTGCTCCTTTTCGGCAGCTTAAGCATTAACCTTTGTACTGGAGTGATGCCAGGTTCTCCTTGAAAAGTTAATTAAGGGCTGTGAGTGGCCTTGTCTGTCCTGAGCACTGCAGAAGAAGCAGGAAAGGGCTGCCAGGTTCCATGCACATGTCCATAATCCCTGTTTCATTGTCTGTTAGGCTAAGGGACCAGTGCTGATGGTGATGGGACTGGGAAGGTGGTGTGAGAGGTCGACCTGATCTGTAGCACCCCAAAAGGGTGCTTAGCAATGCTACTACGCAGATGCAGTCCTTCTCTGACAGAAGAAGCATTTCCAAGGAGAATTTGTACTAATCCATCCCTACCCTCCAAAAAGGCTGGATGGTTCTTTCCTTCTCCATTTTAGATTACTGCCAAATTGCATGAGATTTGGCACAGGTAGCAGGGAACATCTAGGTTACTATTTGAGAACATGTCACTAAAACACGAGACAAGGATGTCTGAAGCCAAGTTCTCAAAGACTCCAAGATGCTGACGTGCCTCATCATTGCCAGCAAAGCAATATACCCCCTCCCTGCAAGGTCAGTGGGTGTTTTAGCCTTCTCAAAGGAGGACAAATGAAGTGGCAATACTCCTTATAGAGATGGGTTCCCTGCAATCTCTGCTGTTCTAGAGCTAACTGTTGCAGTGGGAAGAGAGAAGAGTCTTTTTTGTTTCAATACACACAGTCCTGTAAAAGTTAAACAAAGATATTATATCAAGGCAGAAAAGAGACCATAAGCAACCATCTTGTTGCAGATTTGCCTCACTTTTTTAAACAGCAGTGTGCTGTTCATCAAAACAGATGACAGCAAGGCTATGATTTCATGTCAATCTTGTGTCCCTTCTAAGAAAGCTTCAGGCACCCTTTCAGACTTACTTTCTTAAACTGATTGGTTGAGATTTAACACTGCCAGAAAAAGATGCAGTCATTATAATCTACAAAAAAATATTGCATTTTGATAAAAGGAAATGAGAAGAAAAAAGCCTTCAAGCCTCGAAGTAACATTGGCACCGAGCAATGAGTCACATTTCCCTTCGGGGAAAGGGAGACAGAAAACCTCCTGTTGTAGCCTTCAGCCTGATTTGTGATGTGGCAAGCAAGGCGAACACAATCAGCCTTGCCTTCATTCTGATTTTGTTTGCATAGCATGTTCTTAATTACAGGCTGTTTCAAGAGCTGTGTTCAGTACACAGCTTGCAATAAACAGATAAACATAGCTGGGGTTGGTTGCAAGTGTCGTGGAAACTGGTTGACTTTTCAGCATTGCAGAACTTCCAAACAGTTTGGAAGTATACCCTGGTTAGTGAAATAATCTCTGTATTTAACTGGGTGAAGTCAAGTCCACTGTGCCTTTAGTTCCTTTGCATCCAGATCGTTAAAATGGAAGAAATGACAAAACCTTTGCATAATAACTGGTTTCAGAGGCCACTGGGGTGCCATATGCTTACTGTGTAGATAGCAACACAAGCAAAACAGAGCACGTGATCTCAAAAGTGCAATAGCAGAGAAAGATGAAAGCTAAGTTCACCAAACATTCACTCTCACTATTAGATCTCAGCAAGAAACTCCCTCTGAGTGTTATCTGGACAAATGTACACCCTTTTCTGCCTGCATCCTGTCCTGGGAAGCTGTGGTTCACTTAAAGGTGTAGTTCAAAGCTGTTTCAGTGAGTAGCTGTTTGCCCTGACCTTGCTTAGGGAGCTGTCAATTCAATGCCCTTTGAAACTGGCCACAATCAAATAGCACACAGATTTAGTGTCTTTTTTGCTCATGACTAGCCAAGTGACCTCTGAGAATCGGGCCCACTAGGTGAACAGCCACATTTCTGAGTATAAAACCTGCTTTTTTTTGTCAGCTTTCAGCCATCCTCATTAGAATTCACAAATATGCCACCAGAAAAGGCATTCAGCAACACCTCTGAAGTCACAGCACAGTTATGAGGACAATAAAGTAAGCATGGTCCTTTTGTCCCACTGAATTTTCAATGAACGAACATCTGAATTCCCTATTCAGCTCTCATACTGAAATCTTTCTTCTTTCCATAAACACCTTCAGCAAGGCCCATAAGCCGCTCATGAAAAATAGAGAAGGAAACATTGCTAGAGCTGGTAGCTGCCCATCTGCCACTATAACCTTGTAATTAGCTTACTAAAAGTGTTTGAGACTGCACCTCAGGGTTTCTAGGTTGAATGAAGCATCTGAGAAGGATTTTTGGGATGAATGTCAATCTATTCTCTTTGTTTCAAATGATGAAAGGGCTCATTTTCACCAATCATCGTTTGACGTTCCCGTATGTTTAAATAATCAGAAGAAAGTAAGTCTATCTAAAACCTCTTCCAAATTCTTAAAAGGAAAATTTATGCTCATAACAACTTGAAGTCCCTCCAGAATAAGTAGTTACCAGGTTGAAGTGAAGGAGGAAAAGCACTGCCTTTTGACAAGACTCTCCCTGATCTAAATGTCCCTTGGACATTTAAACAATCTTTACTCCAGCAAATAATCATGATTTTAGTCAATGTTTGCTCATTATTCCCATCAAAAATAGGACCTATTGGAAGATACATTTAGGTAATGAGTGCTAATGAGTGAGTTATTTCACTGCATTGCATCAGAGACTGAAATTAGTGACCGTTCTCTAGTAATGTGCCTGAGGATACCATAACTGAGGGTTACTGTGCCACAAGGCAGTCAAGGATGGTATCAGCTCAACATCTTATTAAGTCTTGTGCTTCAAGGGCATCTCCCTCTCCTCAAATAAGAAGCAAGCCACATCCCACACACCCGATTTTCTTCTACATTACTACCAAGCACAGATAAATGTAATTGCATCTGGCCTCATAAATCCTTCCATTAAAATGTATCTTGAGGTTACAGGAGAGGTCTAGAGGGTGTATTTGGCTCAATTAGAGAAAGCAGACACCACCTTACAGGATACTTGTTGTATAGGAGGGTGGTGTGATAAAACTAGCTGCTGTGCCAGTAAGGAAACAGTCACCTGTAGGATAGAAACAATGCTGAAAAGGTCAGTTTCTCCTAGAGGGGCTATGAGCTAACCCCCAGTTCACTGTATGGCATATTAGAGAAGGTGAAAGGAAAACATTATGCCAAGATTTCCTCTTCCCTCACAGATGGGTGTGTGGGAAGGCAAGTCCCCACCATGTTCCCCAAGGCTTTCACATGGCTTTGGGTGAAAAGATCCTACTCAGGATTTACAAAACACATCCTAGACACCCTGATTTTATTTGCTTTTTAGAGCATCATAACTAGCAGCTGGCTCTGCAGACGTGCACTTAATAACTGCAGCTAATAACTGCAGCTGTGCTCAGGTGGTATCCTAAAAGCAACCTCAGACAAGCAAAATTGTCCCTTATTTTACATACGTTTAGGCTTGCAGTTTTAAGAACAGTAATCTTAAGTCTAACCTCAAGTCTAACCTCTTCCCCACTTCTCTTGACTCATTATACTGAATATCTCACACAACATCCTCCTGATCTGCTATTCTGATTGTGAGAAATAATCATTTCTGAACTACACATCTCCCTGTGGTCAGGCCTTGATGCTGTGGCATAAGGTTCCCAGCTGAAATCTGGATGTGATTTCCCCACACAGCTGTATTAGCAACTATCTGAGCAGACCTTGCAGCAGCAATGGACCAGAGTAGATTGAATCCTGCAAAACCCAGCTGCTTTTCCATAGGTACTTACGTCGTAAACGCAGGGTTGTATTTTGCACCAAGGTAGTAGGAGTAGAGATTGAACATTCCAATCATAAAGGCCAGGAACACCATGATGAAGATGACCATGAACTTGAAGATATCCTTCACAGTCCTTCCCAAAGAGATCTGCAGGGGGCCGAAGCTTTCGTTGGCTGGAAGAATGTAAGCAATGCGGGAGAAGCTGAGTACCACAGCTATTGCATACAGTCCTTCTGAAATGATCTGAGGATCCGAGGGAAGCCACTTGTTCCTGGCTAAAACAATACATGTACACTAGGTATTAGTAACAAAAAGTGTTAGGTAGAAGCTGTTATGATAAATGAGCCCTTTATTAAGACTGAATCTTGCATTTGGTCAGGAGTTAAAGGAAAAATAAAGAGTTTTGGAACAAGTCACTGAAGCCAACAAGTCACTGGTCATCGAAGTCCTCAGCATGCTGTACAAATATAGGTGAGAAGAATTAGTTGGTTTTTTTTATATGGCAAAAATGAAATGAGCAAGTCACTGGGATTTACCAAAGTCACACAACAAATAAACAGCATGGCTTTAAAAAAAGTTGACATTTTCTGTTTCCTACTTATACATCAGAGCTTTTCCCATCTGATGCTCTTGGGATGGAGAATCAAAACCACCACAGTGGATTTTAGCTATAGATTTGAATATATGGCACCGTGTCAATATTGGGAAAGGAAGCATTAGGGAGACTGAGATCTCTATCCCTACCATGAGATAAGAAAACTCATATTCTTTTAGATAGAGCAGATATAACTATCAAGTGTATAATTTTCATGTTATCTTTAAATTAAAACCAATCTTTGCATTCTAGTCACTCTAATATTTCTACTTCAAAAAGCTTCTTGTTGATAACAGATATGCATCATTTATTTTATCTACTGAAAATTTGAACATTTATATTAATACAGCTTGTAAGTTTCCTTGCATTAACTGAGCTTCTTGATGAAAAGATTGTAACTCAAAGCTAAAACATGTGACACAGCAGTAAACTTAGACATTATTTGCAGTAATGTGAACCAAAGCAAAAGCAGCAGATGGAGGCATTCGGAGGACCTGGTTGTGGCATTCTGTTCTGGACCCTTTGTACTTTCGTGTCATGAACTTACTTTAAATGGGTCAGCAGCAAACCACAGAGAGGAAAACCACATCATCCTCTCAGTGGCCTCCTGCTTGCTTTGGCAGGGAAAAGGAAGCTTCCCTTTGGAGGGGACACACCAGGCAGGAAGCTGAGCCCATGGCTGTGCACACTGGTGAGAATCCCCGTGGATTGTGCTCAGGGTTACATCTGAAGCTTGCAGAGGCATGCAATGAATCCAGTCCCCACACTGAGGTGCAAAGCTCTATTCATTTATGAATATCAAAGAAAAACCATTTCAGCCATCAAAAAGGCTATGTTGCTGCTTGCATCTCCAAACGCTAGCAGACGATATAGGCTCTCCAAAAATAAAGTTTTTCTCTTGGAGGAGCAGCACTTTATGGGTGTAATTGGAGTCTGTATTCCCACTATACAGGTGTTGGATGTGACAGAGGTGCAGAGTGCACCAACAGTTAGAAATGCAGCTCCAGATCCTACATATATTCGCGTATCCCCCTCCTCTCACATTTGCAAAGCCAAGCAGGTTCATTAATCTGCAATTTAAATTATATTCTACTCACTCTCAGTTCCTGATTATTTGTTGCTCAAGCTATTATATCAGATGTGATTGCCCTTAATGTTGCCTTAACATAAGATCAGAGACTGAATGAGGCTCAGATCTCAGTTCTTTTCTGACTCTTTAGGAAGATGGCTGGAATGGGTAGATGGAAGCAGAATAATTTGGTTTAATCAGAAAAAAAGCCACATAAATATCACAACAAGAAAGCTGCTTTCAGCACTGCCACACATTAGCCTTAGAGAACCGGAAGCATTAGATAGTGAAAAGCATCTTACCATAAGTAAAATAAGCAACTTCAGGGGGAAGGGTGACATTATTGAGGTCATCATCTTGAACGTACTGATCTACATACTGTTGTGCTTCAGTTGCTTTGAGAAAAGCCATGAACCTGGCAGTGAATGATGCCACAAAGATGGAGAGCATCCCAAAGTCCAGCAGGTTCCAGAGGTGCACCACGTATTCGCGTGGACCCTCTTCCCAGATCTCCTTGCACTCTGACCATATCATGCCTGCAGAAAGGACAGACCACATTTAATGGGCAAACACAGAAGGTGCTTTTTGTATTTGGGCAGACCTGCTCCCTAGCTAACAGTAGCTTCTAAGACTTCTAAATGACTCTTCAATTGAACCAAATTTCTTGAGAATGGTCTGCACGGACTTTCAAAAATCATCAAAACTTTAAGCTTATGTTTCCTTTTGTGCATTATGAGGCAGAAACGTCAAGATTTCACTATATGAGTCAATGGTAAAGTAGATTTCTGGTGATGTCAGAGAAAGCACAGATCAGAAATAGTGAGGATAATAGAAAATCCTACTGCTAATCTATCCAGAAAAAATAGTAATGAATTTCCATACATTCAAGTCTGAACTACAACTTTGAAAACACTGAAATTAGGATCTTTCTGACAATAGGCTCACAGATAAACCTAAGTACCAAACCCAGATAATTCAAGCATTTGACATCCATATTCTCCTGCGAATGCTGGAGAGAACAAGTGAATTCAGCGGGCAAACTGGAGCCAAGAGCTCTGGTCAAATTCACCAACTTTCCCAAATTTCAATCACAGCAGGGCTTCAGAGCCAGAATCTTGCTTCTGAAAAGCTAAAATAGCAGAATATGTAACCCACTGATAAATATTTCCTGCACTCTAGTGAATCCTGTTTCCATAGCAGCAGTAAAATTCACATTTAACCAAGCAGGAGCAGTGCCTGCCAATTTCCGTGTGGCCTCCTGCAACCTTGTCCTTTCTGTGAACTCTTCTTCATCCTCTTTGCTGGAAGCTCTCGTGATGTGGCATGTAATTGCATTTGCTTGGCTACTTCAGAGGCTCCTGGAAGCACGTGATGTCCCAAGAGATGCAGGAAAAAAGTCAGAGTGAATCTAGCTGGAGGATGGAGGAATGAAGAGCTCCTGCTGTCAGTGCTTGCATGGAGAAGGGTTTGAGAGAAAAAGAAAGCTAAACTAACTACCATTAAAGCTAAGCTAACTACCACTGGCCAAGGAACAGCAGGTGCCCTACATAGACCTGGAATCTCCAAGCAGGTCCCTGGATATGTACATTGCTATAGGTTCTGCTCCATATGGATCTGTCTTGGGAGAGAGCCAGAGGTCTCCTCGGTGTTGAGCAGAGCCAGAGGGAGGGCAGGAGAGGAGCCTCCAACTCTTCTCCTTGAGTCCTCAAGTGATTGGCGTACTGAAAGCAGGATCTTCATCCCAAGCTGTCATTCACCATGAGTAAGATTTAATAATAAATAGCTTAAAGGACAAGGTGGAGGAATTGGTTTCTCAGGAAGTGTCCTGGAGCCAGGATAAAATATTAAAGAAACATTTCTAACTTAAAATATTAAAGAGACATTTCTAGCTTAAAAAAGTATTCCAGAAGCTATACGTAGGAGCCATTCGTCCTATGCATTATGCATGCATGTTGTACAAAGGTACTAAAGCCCTTCTGGAAATATCACATGGGTGGTAACATTGCCCACCAAATCACTTGTTCACTGGTGCCCAAAACGTCTTTTCTGGTTTAAATATTAACTCTCCCATCCAACTTTATTTCTAATCTTAGTCACTTAATATACCTAAGTCACAGATTAATGAAGAAATGTCTAAAACTGAGTAGGCTGACTAAAATTAGAATCACACCATGGAAGTATCACACTATTGGACTGTAATTTACATCATTCTTTTTGTCAACGGTCTGGCAATCAGTTTTTGTCCATACACATGGAAAAATGTCTGTTCAGGACAAGAAGAAAAGTTACAGTAATTACTTGGTCAGAACTCCTGAGTAATTGTATATCTATTGTGAGAGAATAAATCGAAGCTTCTCAAGTAAAAATGAGAAGAGAAAAAGCAGCTGAAAGTCAGGGGATGGGACTTAAGATGTAAGAAATAAGGGAAGGCAATGAGGCAAAGCAGATTTGCCAGGATTTAATTACATTCCAGTATGGTGTTTCTGAGGTCTCAATGCCTCTGGGAAAGATCATTTCCCAGAGTTTGACATACAGAGAGGTGGGATATAAGCAGCTTAATATTCCCAAGGAAGAGGATCTTTGAGCTGTCTTGGACCACAGCAGGCTGTGACCAGGAATATCCCTCTGAGTGGGACATAGAGGGACTCTTTTACTTGGGCCATTACTTCTGCTCACTGATACTCAACCTTTTGCCCATTGAGGAATGCTGACAAAGCTGATGTATTTTCACTGCACCCAAGGGAAATTTTTGACAGGATCCTTTATACATGTATAAATATTTACATGCATACCTATGTGTGTGTATATATATATGTATATGTATCTGTCTGCCTGTCTTAGTCTAGGCATTTAATTGCAAGTGTGTGTATATTAGCCTTCATGATCAAGTGTTAGAAATCTTGTGATTCACTTTAAAACTGCAAACTGCTGCTAAATGACACTTGTAACCCTTTAAATGAATACTGTTGACCAAGTCTGAGACTAAGACTAGATCCAGCTGCACCTACATTCTGTCATGAGTTTAGTAAGCAAGGGGGTTGGGGGTCTGTTCTGAACCTAAAGACTCAACAGAAGGATCTTCCTTATTCCTTTACATCCCCAGTTTCTGTACTCATCACATTGGTTCAATTCTGTATAAAACACTTCAGCCTGATTCTGTGTAAATCATTATCAATTCTGACACCATTTCCTTTTGTATGTAGTAGAATGAACCTCGCATCAAATTCTATTGAATCAGACTTCTGTAAATTTGTATTAAAATCACTTTGCTGCTATCTCTGATGGTGATTCTTTGGGTGACCCCAACCACTCTTTTCACAATAGACTCAAGCAGGCACAGAAGCCCATCTGGAAGAAAAATGGAAGTGTACAGGAAGTACTGTTCCCCACCTGTGCACAGAAAGGAACAGTTTGTCTGATTTTTATATGCACTGGCCTGGTACATAAATCATGAGCAGATGATGTTGCAGAGCTGATTTTCAGCATTCCTGGATCCACCAAAGGCTGCTGGATTAAGAGAGAGACTCATGCTCAGACTATGTCTACCCAGAGCTTAACTGCTACTTTGGCTGCTTCTGCAGTGGGGATTTTGTCTCTCTAGATAAACCTCCCTGCTTCCAGTGTTCACTTTTGCTCCTATTGTGCACAAGGAAAATCACAGCCTTCCTCACTTGAAAGGGAGAGAAGAGGTAGCCAAGGCATACAATGAGCCACAGATGCTTTAGCTGAAATTGCAGTGCCCCATGTATAAAGGGGTAAGTTCTCCTCTCAGAGCATCATAGAATGCTTTTTTCTCTGCACTAACAGATTTACAATCTGTAGCTCTTGATGCTTTTTCATAACAAAGAGAAGTGAGACCAGAAAGGCATTCTCCAACCTAAAATGCTATCTGGCTGTTCATGGGGATGTGAAATGGGCTACCAGTATTACCTGGTGGATCTAACAATGCTCTATAGCCGTTTTGGAGGTACAGGCTAATGAAAAGTAAATCCTCTTATATGGATTTCTGGAGCAGGATGCTTGCCTGGCTGAAAGTCACTGTCCCTGCTCGATTTACTCCATTACCCACCTTCATTACAAGCAGTTGGGAGCAGGAAATGGCAATGGTATCATTTTGCATAATCCCAGTCTGAAATTCTCCTACTGGTAGTTTTCTCTTAAGGTACACACATGGGTCGATTTTCAATATCTCCAGCAAGACTAATTGCAGGGACTGCTATTACAGGTTGTGCTTGCTTGTGGCCACACTATGCTATGCTAATGTAACATATTCTCCCTGAATAAGGCTGTTCTGAACATGCATCATAATTTCATGGTTGACAGCCACATAACAGACAGCCAATTTTCTCCCCCCCAAAAAAACCAAGATCGGGGACCTGTAAGCTAATTTCTCAAAAACAGTCTGCTGTTGTTGGAACTAGTAATGTGTCATCAGCATTCATCACCACTGCCACAGTGTGAAGGAGGAAAGAGAAAGAAGAGAAACAGATGAGAGGGATTTACAGGCTGAGAATAAAGAAAATGACACTTTTTGATCATACTATGAAACAAACTGTAGGTAGCACATGCACACTGTTGAGACTGGAGACAGCAACCGCAAGTTTTGTCAGGTAGGCTTAAATACAGCTATGTGTATTTAGTACACAAGAGTTAGATTTATTATACTTTAACATAAACTTTCTATTTCCATTTGCATATTTGGAAAATAATTTCTTGGCAGCTTTTACCTGTGATATTTCTTTATAAAATTTACTTTTATTTAATTATATTTCTACTTCTATATGCATGTTTATAATACCTGTGAGATTTTTGCAACAAATAATGCTGGGGAGTTCTCCCCTTTTAGGGCTTGTAGATCAGGGTCACATATGGAGCTCAACAAATGGCAAAGCCCCTTTGACAGCTATCTGCAAGCCACATGCATCAAACTTTCACCATAGCATTGCTGAACCACTGTTTGAAGGCTCTGTGTAGGGAGACAGGTAAAATGGCCAGACAATATTGCCAGTGCTGATGTAGGCAGTCATTAGAAAATCTCATTGTATTCAGCAATCTGTACAATGAATCACCTTTCTTCTCCCAGAAAAGTGAAAACCTTAGCTTTAAATTAAATGTTTTCTTTTTCACCCCTCAGGAACTTACCAGGCAGACAGATACCCAGTGCCTATAAGAAAAGAATACCTGGTCTGAAATCTAATCATCTTGGTCCAACTGGTTTAGTTTCATTTTTATAATGCATCTTACAGACTTACTCTATCCAGTCTGGCATCTATTCGATATTTTCTAACCTAATATCCTGTATGGGGTTCTGATTATTGTGGGGACAGGGAATAAAGAAATGGTGGCGAGGAACCCAGCAGCCTTATCCTATTTTTCAAAGGAGTTTAATGCCATCAGTATTTACGGAACAGTGGAATTTGCTCCAAGAAGAGAATCAAGATCATGGTGGTGAGTAAAAATAGATACAGAAGAGGCAGACAAAGATTCTGCAGGGTTGGTAGGCTCAATTTCCAAATAAATCCTTCTGAGCTTGTTTAGATGACTGGTTCAAGATAGCTGACCTGCTATAAATAATTATGCCTATAGGAAAAGTAGCATACCTGAATTTGCCTAAAACTCCCTGGAAATATAACCCGTGCATGTGACATACTTTTGCACTTGAAGGCTTCATCCATATGAAACCCCACTTTATAACTGCTGGATAACTGAATTTCTTTTAAAAGGTATGGATGCTGTGCTGTTCCCTCACCAGTAACAATACATACAATGGATTTAATAAAACCCAACTCTCATAAACCTAACAGTTTTTATCACTAGATCTCAGAGTTCATTACAAGGACATAAATAGCTTACAAGAAAATAAATACCCATTTTGCCAATGAAGAACCGGAGGTTATTCAGTTCAGTGAGGATCATTGAGGTTCGTTCATCCTTCATATAAACAGATGTCATGGCAGGGTAATAAAAGAGTCTGGTGGTCACCCACATCCCAGTGGACACATTTCTTTCTGCTTACTTTTGATATAGCAATGTCTTACAGCAAAGCTATGAGTTTCTATGACTGTATTACCTTTTCTTAAGATGCAATGATTAAACCAAGAGGCAAACAAACAACACCTATAGCATTCAACATGGGAAATCAGAAAAAAGTGAGAATTTGCTAAGCATCATTCAGTATTTTCAAAAGCAGTGACCAAGATCAAAGTCTTCTTCGATCTTGGAGGACCCATAGACACTTTGGTTTCGCTTACCCAATACCCACTTCATGATCAACAATTCTGTCCATGAGAACTGAGTTGTTTTGACTCTAAATATTTGTTTTGGATGATCCGTGATGGTCTCGTTGGGGAGATTTTTCACTCCTTCAAACCGATCTGATGCATTCACTACTAACAGTCCAAGGAAGATTGTGAAAGAAACTGCATGTGCCACAAACTTCATGAAGGGACTTCGGAGGGTCCGACCCAGCTGCAATGAAATATACAAGACATAAGATCTATTTTCCCTTATTTACCTCCTGAAATGACGTTCCTATGAAAGTTGGAACCATTTGACCATGGTGAAAAGGATTCAGAAATGATTTCCAGATTATGAACTAAATGGGGCTTTGATTTGTTCACGTTGTTCTCTGCCACTACTAGACATTATGCATTGGCAGTTTAAATTATGCCCCTTGGATGATTTTCTATGCATGGCAGTATCTTACATTGCTCCTTTATAAACAAATAAACTATCTAACTGTCCTGGCCATATGGCAAGTGTAAAATGAAAAGACAGGACATTTATATAAGAGACATGCTTGTATGTATACATGTTGTATGAATGTACTCATGTGTGGTAATATAAATCCTAATGATGGGTCTTCTTCCCATCCTTACATCATTGTTATATATTAGAATATTTTATTAATGCTGAATTCTTGGCTCATTAACAATGTGTAGGAAATAGCCTTCAGTTTAAATATTCTATAATGTTTGTAATATGCTTTGATATGAGAGTCTCCTCTTGTTATTACTACAAAAGCTCAAGATTCACTCCCCAGAACACAAGGATTTATTTCAAGACATTAAGCCAAGAATCAGAGCAGCGGATCCCATCACTATAGTTAATATTGATCCCATTCTTCTTGAAAAGCTTTCTTTATTAATTAATTTAAATAGCACTTTTTCATTTTCCATTTTCTGTGACCTAAGAAAACATTACTCCAGAAAGCTGTCAGGGTAGAAGCATTTTTAGGAGCACAAGGACTGAGTCCTGCAGTGCTGGACACAATAGATGTGTCCAATAGATGTGTCCAGCCTGTATGTGCCCTTTCCAAAACCACCTCAAAGCAAATGGCACTATATTACTCATTGATTCATTTCCACTGATGACATAATATCCTTGAAATTTTCTTAATATCTACTGACTTGATAATAAAACCCCTTATTAACATGCTGTCTTTTTTCTGAGGCCAATAAAGATGTGTTTAAGTAAGTAGACATCACAATCAAACCCCAAGTTTCTTCAATTTTCTCTAGGAATATTATGGCAGATGTAAGAATAAATGAAGTGTGTTAAACCAATCCCAACACTTTTGATGCTGGTTGACTCCTCTGCCATAAAGCTTGGTGTAATGTGAGTCCTCAGCAGCTTCTTAAAGCTGGTGTTGGGTAGATTTATTTAAGTTCTGCTTTGTAGCAGAACTTACATCTCCAGTACAGAGCTGATGGGGTGATGGATGTGTTTGACCAATATCCTAATTGTTACATCATAATCTCAAATATTTTCCTGTATGAGAGAGTTCAAATTGCAAGAGTAAAGTGGAATAACTATAAGTATATGGTTCTTTACCAACAAAGACTTAAGAAAGTGCATTTGCAGTCTGTACAGGACTCATTTCTACCCTGAATTCACTAAAATAGAGGCAGCACTGTCTATTGAACTATGAATTATCTCTAAATACTTAATTTTTTGCTGTCTAAAGAAACTTTAAAAAGAGACCTGAGATTAAAGTAACGTAGCTTTGGTTATCAGAGAAATAATCACATACATTACAGAACCAAATGAATTCTGTGGGTAATTCCACTCTGTTCTCTACTGATTTAACAAAAGTCTGCCTTAGTCAGTGTTACATCAGCATTTTATTCCCTGCATTACAGTGGAAGGCTTACAAGTTTTTCTTGATCTGGTGCTTTTCAGTATCTTCTCAGAAATCTGATTTTTAGCTAAGAGCTAAAGGATGCCAATGTGTTGACTAGAATATTCTGTAACAAATAAATGGAGCATCAATTCCTCCAGTCAGCCTAATGCTTTATGACAACAAGATGCATTTTTCAAGCAACATGATACAGTTAAATTCAAGGTGTGTAACTACTTGGATGTATCAATTTCTCAATTACTTTTGAAAATCAAAAAATAATCTTCCATCAAATTGGGATTGTAGGGAAGTGCCTGCCTGCCACTGTTAAGACAGAAACACTGACACTGTGAATACACAGGTTCACTCTTCAAAGAACAGCCCATTTCATAGCCTAGTATCCTATCTATATTATAAGAATATACTGAAATGTGCAGACATGTCAAAATGAAAATATATAAAATGTGATATGGAAACCAAGTTTTTCAAATGCAAATTAATCTCTACTCCAAGAGAATAAATACAGACAGAAACATCTTAAAGAAAAAAACCCAAACATTAATATTGTCAATATTATGCCCACAGCAAAGCTTAAAGAATATTGCAGTAATTTTAAGTAGCTCAACTGGGGAGGGAAATATCCAGAGTAGAAAGATAGAGATCCAGCTTTAGGTGCAGTGAACTATTCAGGTTTGATGCTTAAAAAAGGCTGCGTCTGTCACAGTGAGAGCTACAGTCCATAAATCCCCAGCATGGCTACATGAACAACCCAGGCAATGAGAGCTGTGTGTAAGCAACCACTGCCAGTGTTATAACATTTGAATGTGCCCTCTAACTGGCCAGAGAGGCAAGAAGCTCTTGAAGTTCTGCACAGTCCAGTCTCACTTACTCTTGCTATTATATTTTTGGGCAGCAGACAGTGCAATTTTCCCATTCTATCTCTTATCTATTTTGAAACACATTTTGGACACCAACATATCAAGCAATAGTTCATTCCATTGACATGGTCTCCATGAGATGGATGAGTCAGCAGAGATATTTCAGGACAGGATGGGCTAACACTCTACCGGTCTTGTCAACAGTTTGTGTATCCAGAGGTGAATGAACCTCTGGCAATAAGATGGGCTTTAATAAAGACAGTTCTGTGCAGAATAAGACTCACAAGCTCAGTTGTGAACTCAATTCCTCTAACAGAATGTACTTTCCTTGAAGATATTCTGGAGGATACCAAGCATTAAACATGTTTTATCATCTCAGATGTTCTGCAAGACTGTTTGAAGAAGGGTTTTCTGATTGCACTAACATAAATCTTTTCAAATTACAGCCTTTCCTTAATACCCATCTGTGGATCTATAATTTCTTGGACTTGACAAATTTAGAAAGGATTCCCCACTGGCTTTTAAAGGAAATGGAAGAAGATGCTTTGAATCCTGAATACATTACCAGTGCCAGGGTTCATTTTGATCAAATTTAAGTACCTCTGATAAGCCTCCTGCTGAAGACCTCTACCTTGTAATGGATGATGCTGCTGGCTATTGTTGAATACAAAATGATCTACCCTGCCTCCCCACCCTTCCGTAGCAAGAGCAGTATCACTCAGACACACACGTGTTTATACTCAAGAACAGATACTTTCAGGATGGAAACCTCACTATGGATTTCATACCACAGACCACTCAAACTTTTAACTAAGCTAATAGTTGGCTCTGGTCCTTTGACCTCTAGGTCTTGGCAAAATTCTTCTGCTCTGTCTGGTGCTGTGAGCTGTAGTACAGCCCTATTTAGGTACATGGCAGTTTTCCAAGTCTCATCATATTTTCCCTTAAAATCCTAAGGATTGTATAGTTAAATCTAGTCTTCTCTGCAGAACTAAGTAGTCCCCTGGGGCTTGCAAAAGTTTCAGGCATGTGTGCCATAATAATGTTCTGTTAACCAAAAATACAAGATCAGAAAGAAGAAGGAAAAGGAAGAAAGAAGCTTTGAATAAGACAGGAACCTTAAAAAAAAAAAAGAAAAAGTACATAAAAAGACATGAGAGTTTAAACATCAGAGTTAACTAAAAGGGCAACAAAAATCTTCTTCAGTTACTTCCCATTTTGGTGGTTCTTCCATTCTTTTTCATCTCACTGCCATATTGTTATCTCCTATCCATTTCTTGCTCCTATTCTTTTCTTGTCACCCACCATTTTACCCTCTTCTCCCCTCACACCACCTATTTTACACATAAATATGAACCTCAAACTGTGTTTAATAGCTCCATTTGTGTATATCAAGCAACACTGCAAGCTTTCTTTCCTCTGGTGCAATCTTAGAGGATAGCATGAATTACTTACCTACCATTTTACAGAAAAACATGTGACTTCAGTCCTACCATAAAAACCATGACCTTAATGAGTTTGTACCTTGCTGCAGGGAGCAATCCAGTAGGCTATAGCAAGGAAGGGCAAGCCAATGGAGACCCCAAAGACGGCCAAGAACTTCACAGCTGTAGATTGCTGCCGTAAGCCTGAGAGGTTTTCATACCACATAGTGAGCAATTGCTGCTGGCAGTTGGGATGAGCAACAAACTGTAAGAAAAACAGAAACAGAAGCATCAGTAGCATTATCTGATGAGGATGAGATTTCACTGAATAACCTGATAAAACTGCCAGTGGAACAAGACAAGGCATGTCTTTGTTGTTTGACATAGCTTAGGGTTTCACAAGCAGAGAACTGCAACCCGGCCACCCAAAATCCCCAGGAACTTGGCAGAAGGTGTTTGACTCCTACTTCTTGCATTCTTTAGGTAAGGGTTTGGGCAGACAGCAGGTTAACTAGACAAAACTCAGCATCCATCAGTGGCCAGCACTGACAAAGTGTTCTGTGGGCAAATTACCTCTTGAGGTAAGACAGTCTAAATGGAGATTCAGAAGAGGAACAGAGAGGCACTTTGATGTCAAGCTGAAAGAAACCTCTGATAACTTGCTAAAGAGGCCACTGAAATAGTAGTTCAACACAGCTCTAGTATGATACTGTTCTATTCACTGCATATGGACCCAAAGTGAACCATTCCACCCATTTCTTCTTCTCCTGTAAATTGTAAGAGGTCTGGCTGGTATTCTCCTACTTTGAATGCTTTATCTCAGAGTTCCTTTCAAAAAATGACAGCTCATTCTTTAGTGATCAGACAAAATGATGAATTGAAAAGCAGAGAGAAAAAGCTGTGGTGCTCTGGTACAGAAAGTACATGTTTTGCATCCTGCAACTGAGAATGTTCTTCAAGTTATTGTTCAGAGGAAAAAGAAAAGGGGAGCAGCAGACAACTGAAAAGGGCAATTTCTTAATAGCGAAATTACAGAAACACTGGATCCCCTGGAAGAGTTTTATAATAAAACATTAAACTTCTTCATTTCACATTGTTCTTCAGGGTGATTGAATTTAGGATGTGACTGCCCTTAATCACAAAGGAAGATAATTAAAAGGCAAGAAAGCGGAAAGAAAAGACAAAATATAAATAAGTTGCTAATGCAGCTGCTTGCATTAGCAAAACCCAGTGTTTCATTTATGAGTTGTGTGGCTGAATAACTGTTCTTGGGAGGGAAATGTGAAACCCTCCATTATTCCAAAAAGCATTTCTGAAGGAGAGGGGGAGGACGAAGGGGGAACAGAAAGGAAGAGAGAAGGAAAAGCAGAGGTTAGTAAGGGCCTTCGTGGCTGCTGTTGCCCCTGCCTGGCAAGGTGGCCACAGACCACATCTGGCAGCTGCTCCATTGCCCATATTCAGCCCTTTAAGGTGCAACCAGGCAGGGGACTTTCAGCTATAGCCTGTAGTTTTATTTGGACTGAAAAATAGACAATATTCAAACTGTGCTTTCATCTTCACTATCTATAAACCGATGATCAAATAGTGAATTTAATGGACCCTTTTCGAGATGCTTGCATAATAACAAAATCATTACTGCAAGTTTAAATGATGGGTTCATTGCTAGTGCAGAATGAAATACAGTTGCACAGTAATTAGGATTGCCGTGGAATAGCACATTTCCTTCTGTAACAGCACATTAGCAGCTATTTAAAATGTGCTTCTTCGAATGAAATATGCTTTGGGGCCTGCATTTCTCAAAATGAACAAAATAGGAAAGGCTTTACCCCTTCCACTGAGTAAATCTATCAGAGTGAAGATAGCTGATAGGTGCTTTTAACCTCTTTTGTCTTCAGAATCTTTTCCTGGAAATGTTAACATTTTAATACACTTTCTTATGAGTTGC
This sequence comes from Agapornis canus, assembly GCA_036873685.1. Lineage (NCBI taxonomy): Eukaryota > Metazoa > Chordata > Aves > Psittaciformes > Psittacidae > Agapornis > Agapornis canus. The sequence goes on along the minus strand of JBAFWW010004482.1, from coordinate 912 downwards.
TTTCTAAAAAGAAGAAAGCTTTCTAAAAAGATATTCTATAAATCATCAGTCCCAACCCTTCTGAGAATCTAAGTTTAAGGTTGAGGTGATGACAGCAGTATTGCAAGGAAGCATTTCCTAATGCCTAGTGTTCATGTTTGCATTATTGTTGCTAGGGCTTATTATCTTTCTGGCAAATGGACAGAAAGATGAAGTGGAAGGAAGCAAAGCACAGAATAGATTCCTTTTGTAAAGTTTATTTTCAGATAAGATGAATTCAACATGGAAATGAAAATGACACCGGTAGATGTGCAGAGTTCTGAGTTGAAGGGTCAAAGCAACAGCCAGGCTTCTGCCTGCTCTTGTAATTGTTCATTGCATCATGTGAATTGGTTCGGACAAAAAATTCAGTTGGCCTTGGCCATCAGACAGTCATAGTCTTTTTCTGGTTGGCATTTCAGAGAATTCATCAGACTTTTTATTATGTTCAGTTTCTCCCTTTTGTCTGTGAACAGCTACAATGAAAATATAAATATAGGACAATCAAGCAGGAATTGCCATAAAACTAAGTTCAGTGGAACAATTTATCTTGTTCAAGGCAATAGAGATTGGCAGTATGCCATTAGAGCCTTTATGCTTTTCATCTTACTCTAATTATTGCAAAAAAATGAGAGAAAAATAAGAACAGGATAAGAAAGAACATGAATGAGTTTTGATCTGTTATTCGCTTACAGCAAGCAGTACAGTTTTTTGTTCTGTTTGCTCCATCAGATATTCACAGAATCCCAGCCTGGTTTGTGTTGGAAGGGACCTTAAAGCTCATCCAATCCCAACCCCTGCCACAGGCAGGGACCCCTTCCACTAGAGCAGGGTGTTCTAAGCCCCTATGTCCAACCTGGCCTTGAACACTGCCAGGGATGGGGCAGCCACAGC
>JBAFWW010004481.1:0-13294 GCA_036873685.1 Agapornis canus | reverse complement strand
TATCTCAACCTGTGGGAGTTGCATTCTTTTGATTCTCTTCCCCATCCCTCTGGGACTGCAAGAGGAGGGCAAGAAAGGGGGGGTTGAGTGAGTGAATGAGCTGCATGGCTGCGTTTAAACCACAACACAGTAATGACGTTGTTATCCTAGACAAAAGTATGCGCTGAAGCGTCAGTTAGATCCTTCAAGCTTTCTCTTATTTGCACCATTAGCCTGGACCTTCTTTCCATCCAGACATCAGTTTTCATTAGAAGGGTGGTAACACAACAGTCTTTCTTTGTAAATAAGTCTTACTTGTCTTTGAATTTGGCTTGAGGTGGGTCAACAGGCCCTAAACTAAGCAGGAGGAGAGATGTGATCTCTAAGCATCAGTTAGTCCTTTTTTCTTTTAAAAAAGAGATAAAATTTCCACTTAAAAGCCTTATGTCCTCAAACCATTTTTCTAAAATCACAGATAACACAAGCTTTCTGTACACAGGTAGTACATACAGTACAGAATGACAGAATATTTTAGCATTGTCCAGGGATGGTTACCCTAAGGTAATGTAACACTGGAAAATCTTGCTTTCTGGCTATTATTAAAAATGATACCATCAAGCATTTCCTTCCATTTATTCTGACTATTGTGTGCTTTTCTCAGAATTTTTATCTCTGATCCATATGAAAAAGATTTGAGATTATACCCTCCAGCATTACACAACTCCTTGGTGCCTGATCTGGTTTTATAGCCTGAGAAGAATGAAATTTTGAATAAACAGAAACAATTAGAAGAGATGTTTGAAATGTCAAGGAGATTTCAGTACAGATGGTCAAAAATATGTGATAAATATCATTTGTCATACCACATGCAGACATAAAAATAAAGGAGCTGCCCCATCTGAAAAGAATTCTGTCTTTGTTTTATTTGGATTTGGAGATTTTGTTGTGTCTAATTATTAAGTATCTACCTGTTGGGTCAGTTCTTCAAGTAGATAAATCAACAATTGAGGGAGTAAGGTGCTTCTGAAGATGTCCAAAAAGGGCTCAAATTCACCAAAATTAAGTGCTTATTTATTGACATTATTGAATTTTAAAATTCATTTTAGTTGGAGTGGATCTCCCTCTGGAGGCCTTCAAAAGCATCTAACCTTTCTCCTACAATTAGGAAGGGTATTTAGTTATTACATTAAAATATTTATTTATTTATTTGCATAGAGAAAGATACAAGCAGGAATCACCAGGCACCTCATATGATGACACAAGTGCTGGGTCTTCTACGTGGGTCTTCACCTATAAACTTTCCTTTTGCAAAACAGAATTAGGGAAAGTTTTTAAGAAAAAATTAAAACAACAAGCTAGCCCAGTGGTGGAGCAATATAGTGTTCCATTATTTCATTTCCCAACTTTCTTGTCATTAATAATATCTGTTTGAAAGCAAAAGTGAGGGTAAAACTAATACTTCTCCATTGTTAAATACTGATAAATGAGGTCCTTATTAAAGACAATGGTTATTACATATTCTTTATCTAAGGGTTTGCAAAACTTCTTATCTCTTCTTCTATCTCCATGTAAGAAAGTACCCTAAAGTTGTCCTAATAAGTTCCCAAAGCTTTGTGTTAATATTATAATACAGAAAAGGAATACGTTAGCCAGGCTGGTGCACACAAGCAAAGGAAGAGTTGACAAACCACTGTTTCTTGGGGCAGTTTCTGTAGTGGGAAAACAATACTTGGTCTGAACTCAACTACATAGATGTAATGTCAAAAATGAAGTAACTCTGGCTTTAAAGTCCCTGAGAGTCACTAGAAAACTTCCCCAGACTGGATTACACTGTAACATATTTTTCAGTGTAAATCACTGAAGTGACATTAGGGAAATTAATTTGGTTTCCTGCTCCTGACACACATTACCAGACTCTGGATCAGTCACAATGTAGACCTGTAAAAGATAAAATTTCTGTTTGAGTGCATGCATACCCGTTTTGGAATATTAGGCTGGAGGATAATGAACATACCACTTTTCGGGCTAACAGTGGAGACATCATAAGTGTAGTGTGATATCTGTAATACAAGACGGACATGTTTGCATTACTGACAACTAAGAGAAGAAATAAATGTTTCCCAGGCCACAAAAAGAAGATATTGAGTCTCTTGAACCATCTATGAAACAATTAAAAGGTCTGACTTTTGCCTCAAAATACCTACTAAGAAGAAAATCATGCAGAATGCTGATTTTCAGTATCTATCCCCTAATACATGGAAAGTATACGTTTCAAATCTCTCCCTTTCTGTGTCCTCATTAGAAACTACACGCATAGGAGCCAAAGGAATGCTACATTAATGGCACAAAGACCTCTGTATGGTGAACATGTTAAGTATTATGGATGTAATTAATCCCTCAGGCATCTTTAGGGGGAAATAAATGCTGTTCCTTACAAGGTGAAGCACTGAAGCAGACAAGCACTGGTCCTTGACCACACACACTGCTTGTCCCTCTCCTCACTCCCAAGCAGATCCTTCCAACTTGCTCTCAAACACACTGTCCATAAAGGTGGCTGGTCCCGCACTGTACAGATGCAACATTGCCTTAGACATTTACTTTAAATCAGCTAAGTCAGTCTCAAGGTGAAACAAATACCACACTATTAGCAGAACCACTAGTTTGAACACAAATTCATTGAACCATGTAGGTACAAGCTAATGCTTGAAATTCTGTCTGAAGATGAAACTTATTTTTTACTGTGATGGTGGTTGAACACTACAACAGGTTGTCCGGAAATGTTGTGGAACCGCCATCCTTAGAGGTACTCAAAAGCCATCTGGACATGATCCTGGGTAACCAGTTCTAGGCAACCTTATTTTGAGCACTGGTTGGAGGGCTGTCTCCAGAGGTGTCTGCCAACCTCAATCATTCTATCATTCTGCAAATCTCTTAACTGATGACTCCAGTCCTAAGCCAGCTGTTGTGATGTAAGCAGCATTACTAGTCTTGTGTAAAGGGCATACAAAATTATCTAGCTATACTGAGGGTTAGTTCTGCAGTTGGTGTGCTCAATTGCATACAAAGGCAAAGATTATGTGAGGGGAGAGCTGCTACTACTCTGGGTAGTTAGTGATTATTGTGTCTATCGCTCAGCACTCCTCATCAGCAGTCTCCTTGTAAGAAGGGTTAAATGCTACCTTGTTTTTTAGATAGGCCATTTGAAGCCCCTGGGATGCTCATGATGCTGATTTTCCTTGGGAGATTTACCTCAGCATTGCCATATGATCCATGGAGAGAGCAGCAATGAGAGCAAGAGCCTGAAGGAAAGTGCTTTGCTCTTTTACTGTGCTATCAACAGAGGAAACATGAAGACTAACTCCCCTAGCTTAAAATCAAATTCTGCAGGTAGAAGGGGAAATGAAAGGAAACTTTAAAAGTTACAAATCCTAGCTAGTTAACACAAAAGCAATTGGCAGTGCTGAGAATTAAGTCCTTGCTCGTGGATCAAGAAACCAAGAAGGTTGGATTTGCCAAAACAAAAGCCCTAATAATCTCTAAATTGAGGGTAGAAGTTTCCCTTCTGGGATTTTAGACCATCTGAGAAAAACAGCTTCTTGTGGAAAAAAAAACCTGTCTCTGTCACATTCTGGTTTGTTGTGTTAGCCTAGACTTGGAGGGTGTGCAAAGCAGGCTCTTCTGGTATTGGAATAGATTCTTAGAGCCTTTAAACTTCTCATAAGCCTATCTGTTGTTCTCAGCACTTCCTACTTCTCAGGTCCTTCCTTTTCTATATGAACAAATTTAACTTGTCTTTTGAAATCTTGTTACCACAAGATTGTTCCTTCCTGTGTTGTTTGAGTCTTACTGGCTGATAAAGAGAGAAAACAAGTTTTAATGAAAAGAAGGATTATTAAACTGAAGTTGCTTATACACAGATGAGTATTCCCAAGTTATAACATGTGCTGCCAGTTCCCAACAGCTGTTCTGCCATCAAGCCCTGTATGTGCTAATTGCCCAGACTTTTTTGGCTAGTAAGAAATCAGATATGGTTTTGTGGGTGATGAAATGCTCGTGAGCAAAAGGAAGTGAAGTGACACAGATAAAACTGGAGAAGTGCTAATGTAGTAAAGCAAGCAAAAGAACCTTTAAACACATGCATCATAGTGTGCTGAAAGCTTGGCTTCACTCCAGCAGAAAGCTATTCTGGTTAATTCATGTGATCATTTTGCTATTACTTTGTCATACCAGCTCCTAATAACAGAAAGGCTTTTTTACATGTCTGACAGAAGATACTGAAAAGTACAAAAGCAAGAGAGCCTTCAGGAAGGGATCCTGCCAGCTGACATTCAAGAAATTTCTTCTTGTTAGCTAAGTAAAACTATCAGCTAGAGTGAAGATATTTATCTAATATGTATTATGTGAGACATACGTATGACATAGGATGGGGGGGAGGGGGGGAGACACACTATCATGCGTAATTGATGGCATTTTTCTGCAACTAACTTGTCTTCCTTAGTTTGCTGTCCTCCCTGTATACTGGGAACAAAATGTAAAAAGGCTGACAATAGAGGCATGAAATCAAACAATGTAAAACAATTTGGATATTCAAAAGTATTCTGTAGGAAATGTAGTGTTTGGTTCCTTCTGGCATCACACAACTTATTATTTGTAAGGCTAAAAGCTGGTTCCAGGAAGAACTGGAGAGGAATATGCTTTTAACAATCTAAGGATTATGCTCATATTGGCTGAAACCCATAAAAAGTCAGAGATTGTGATGTGAGCAAGGCAGTCTGCTCTTCTAAGCTGAAGTGGGAGTTAACTGTGCTAGGAAGAAATCAAAGAGAGGAGACACATGCACACGAAATTTCTCAGATTATTTTTCAGGGTAAATTTATAAGTACCTGTAAATAAGTAATCTGTAGTTAAGAAATAACTAACTCTTTTCTGCTGATTGACAGAGGAGTTTGGCATTTTTGTGTATCAAAAATTTTGAAGCAAAAAACCTGATGTGAGCAGCATACTTTTTGTTATGTGGATTCAAATTTATGATTATATGCACATTCAATTCAATGAACAAATAGTTGTTTCCCAGAGAAATGAGAATATTATGCCTACAGAATCCATAGACTCTAGACATTATCTTTGTTAACTGGAAATCAATAGGACTTTACACACATACTTAACCTCCTGTGGCTTTATGATTTCAACAGGAAAATGACAACCAACAAACAATTTATGCTTTGGTATTATGCTGATTAGAGCTGCAAAAGATGGAAAGATCTGACCTGTGAGATTCTTCAGGGCTTGCCTTTTATAAAACCTTTGCATCAAGAAAGAAAAGGTTCAAAATATGACACTGCTTAATTGGATATATGCCAGTGAAAATACACAAAGAGGTACTGAAGCAGAACATCTATTGGGTGGCAGCAAAAGCAAGCCACGCTCTCTTAGCTCATCTGATACCAGTTAAAACTGTAGTGAGCAATATTCTTAAGAAGAGGTCATGTAGATTATTCTAACTCTGACTGAAAGATTAATATCTCCAATAAATCATCACAAAGTTAATTATTTCTAACCGACTTAAAAGATGTACGCTGAAGCAGCATTTTAAGTGATTAATTCCTTTATACAGTCATTAAATATTTATATGATAGTTTCTTAGGTCACCAAAATGTTAATCAGTGAAGGCTTATGAGTTTAATAGAAGGTCTATCAGCAGTGACTACTTGTCAGTTTGCCCAGACCAAAACCAGGCTTCAGCAAATATTTAACACAGTCATCAGCTCCGGATCTGTTACATTAATTGCATTTTGTAGCATTCTGTATTTATTTGTTACAGCAGAACAAATTTGGAGCAGAACTCCCTTCAGATTTCCAAGGTTTTTATCCCCAGGAAATTACTGTTCAGGGTGAATATAAAATTTTTATCCTTGACATTAATAGTTTTGAATTATTATTCTGGTTTTATGATTATATGATTATTCTGGGCTTATTTACTTTATGGAACTTTTCATGACACCAGGCAATCCCTTAATGGGGAAATGTCTTCCTGTTTTTAAGATCCCCAAGTAACAGAACATGCAATCAGCAGACTGAGCCATCCTTTCTTTTATTATTAGACAGTAAGGGTCAAAGCTGGGGTGGGGGATGGTTTAAAGTTCTTTTTTGGACAAGTCTAAATTTTGCACCATTCAAAAAAGGAATGAAGAAACAACTTGTAGTGCAAGAACCTAAAGTTTAAAGTGCAAATGTTCTTGAAGAACAGTCTAGTTTTACATGCTTCCCTAGATACCCACTGGTGGATATTGTGAGACAGGACAGTAAGCAGACTCTTGGTCTGAGTCATGTCAGCTTCCTGCTTCCAGACCCTAAATTGCAGGACTGTGTATGAAGAATCAGTGTAGGTACACTGGTGAGAACTACAAGCTATCAAGAGAATAGGAAGAACCATCTTGTAGATGAAAATAGCAGAAGACTGATCAGAGGCAGGGAATGACAAGGAATGACCAACTAGACAAGGGCTTTTACCCTGGGTAATTGATGACTAAGGAGACAATATGACAGAGGGCTAAAAAAAGTCATGGAAGGAAGAAGGTGAATGAGGAATGATTATTCTTTCCCCATACAAGTACTAATGGTCGTCAAATAAAATTATGTGGCAGGTTGAAAACAAAAAGGGAACAAAGTGTGATATAGCTAAACCTTGGAATTTGCTGCTGCTAGGTGCTGGAGATATGAAAGGTTCACAGGTGTAAAAGTAATTCCATATAAAGTCATGGACTAGAAATCCACTCAACATAATTGGATAGACTGGTTTAGAATCAGAGAATGGTAATAGGAAATACCATTACGTTTGCTTTATACTTATGGGCCTTGTATTCTTCCTTCTCTTCACCCTTTCTTTCCTAAACTTCCCTATTGCTCATTTCTAGAAAGACAATACTAGGCTAGGTGAAACTTTTACCTGAACTGGTATGCTTGTTCCTATCTAGAATATTCCAATCTATCCCCTCATTCTACTGACACTTCTCCCCAGTTGCTTTTCCCCTGCACTGTATATACAATTGAACAGTTAAGTACTTAAAACTTCAGAAACTGAAAAAGGCAGTGTGCCCTTCCCTGTCACAATACATTTGGAAGTTTCCCCTCAGCTGTTAGGCATCAGCTATAGAAAAAAAATAAGAGAATTGTAAAAGATGTGGACAGAGGAAAAAATGAAAGGTATTTGTGGCTGCTTTAATAGATCAATAAACTAAATACAAGCAACAATCTTGGGTTTCTTTATCAAAGGGCTAGTCATGGTCATGTAAACTCTATGGTCCCTCTTAGTCTCATGGCTCCTAATTAGGTCATTTCCAGCCTTGCCTACTTGTACCCCAGTCTATGTTCAGCCTCTGTTGGGATTATACTTCCCTTTGCTAAGCCCTTCAATATGGGTGGGTAAAAGTTGATCTAGGGTACAGAGCTCTGGCATGCATTATTCAGCAGCAGTAAGGGCCAAGGGACTCTGCTGGAGATGCTAGCCTCACTAATGCTGCCAAGAGTGAAGGGGAAAGCAATTAGGCTAACCCTAATCCCTCACAAAAATTGCTGGGTAGTGAGGTTACTGACAATGAAAGGAGAGGAAACAGGACTGCAAGAGTAAAAATATTCCAGAAAGTCAAGCTCTTTGTGTACCCATATAAAGGAAGTGTTCTGTCATGATAATCAGAATAAGTTCTGATTTTCACTGCTCCACTACATGTTTATATACTGTAAAGATTTACTAAAAGGTGATCATGTTAGTGCTCTTCCTGGTTATGCACCCACACCTTATAATGAAAAATAATGTTAATGTCTTTGCTGTACTACATTGTTCTATAACTGAGAATTAGGTTGTGTTTCATTTTAAGCATTTTCGAAAAAATCAGAAAATTAAAGCTTTTACTAACAGCATTGAGGCAAATTTGAATTCCCTGGTGGCCATTTAAACCTCATTTCAGCATGTTTGATGGAGGAACAAGCATTAAAAGTACTTCTAGTACTTTTTTGTCAATGTTTTCCTTCCTAAATTCTATTAAAAACAGAGTTTCTTCTGATCTTCCATGCAGAAAGTATAGTGAAAATAATTTTAATATTAAAATGACTTATTGAGATGTCAAAGATTAAATTAGAGATATCAACTACTTATATTTTCCTCATTTACTTGCAGTTGGTCATAACAATCTGCAGACAGTAAGTCATCCCTATTGCTTTTATTCCTGGGTTATGATACAATTTGGCATGGAATTTTAGCTCAGCTGCAAAAAGTAATGCTGGGCCATATATTTAGATTGATATGTGGCCTCCAGCAGATTTATGGGAATGATGAAAAAAGTTTGGCAATTTTCTGTTATAAGTAAAGGAAAACTGCATGCATTATGCAAATGATAACTTACCGTGGTATTTAACTGACAAAGGGCAGGTCCAGTTCATTTGCAGCTACTGCACATATATTCTACCTTATCAAATGAGAAGAATTTTTAAGGAAGGAGATGTTTCTGAGCTGGAGAAAAGGCAGATGTAACAGAAAAGAGACAACTAAAATCTGAGCCAAAAGCTTGTCTCTAAAGCAAGATTATTTTTTTTTCTCTGCATAAACACCTGAATAATTATTCTGCAGTTCTTCAAACTAAAAATTTGCAAAAAGCTTTTTAATGTGGCTTTCAGCAAAAGCTCTTCAGGGTTTCAATTACATCTTTGCAACAGCTGTAAAGAAGGTAAACATGAAGATTTTTACAACATATGAAAACACCCTCATTTACAACTTATTTGTCATACAGGGAATAAGCTAGCATTGATGACAATTTGAAAGTTTTAGATAAATTAAAAAACCTCCAAAGTGGGGAAAATACTGTGCTATCAGGTAGCTGCAGCTTTGCCATGTAAGCTAATCATTCACGCAGAGATATTTTCTAAATGTGTCACTTCAGACAGTAATGGCTTCTAATTCTAAAAAGCCATTTGCCTAGAGCAGTAGCTGCTATTGCTCTAACTTAGCAACAAACCCAGTGCATCCTCCACTACTTCAGATGAGCAAAGATACTTCATTCTCATGTGCTATTCTTAAGATGTTCACAATAATATTAACAAAATTTCCTTCCAACATTTTCCACCTCCTTCCAGAAAATATAACTAATACATGTCTCATTTTCCTATTCCACCACATTTTGCTGTATTTCAAAACCAAAGTTAACCAATGGCTGGTTATTAATGGAGGGTTCGGCCCAAATTTTGCTGCAGACAGATAATTTCAATTGGACACAATGAATTGTGGATGCAAATACAACAATAATTTAAAAAAAAATGGTATTTACAACTTCAGATGCTCTATTAAAACAATAGAAAGAATATGAAGAAATAGGTTTTTTCTACTCTCTCCCCTATATGTAGTGATCAGCTCCCCAGAAAACAGAGGCTGGAGTGGTTTGGGGTGTGCCCGGGAATACACCAGCTGTGTGCTGGGCAGTTGCACGGAGAGCAGTAGAAAAAGAACAGACCCTTTGTCTGACCCAGAACTGCTATTTTCATGTTCTTAACACATTTCAGGCTGGTTAGTGTTTGTGGACATATTTATTGTAACATGGAACATCAGTCAACAGGCGCAACACCACTCAGTCACCAGCACATTTTTGATATGCTTCACATGTGAAAAAATCCTTCACAATGAGAGTGGTAAGACACTGGAATAGGTTGCCCAGAGAATTTGTGGATGTCCCATCGCAGGGACCAACTGGGCATAAGGCAGCCAGTGGTGAGCAATTGTATTGGGCATCACCTGCATATTTTTCTTGAGTTTTATTTCTCTTTCTCTTTTTGCTATCTTCCTTTTATTACTAATTATTATTGCTATTATTATTTACTTTATTTCGATTATTTAACTGCTTTAATCTTAACCCATAGATTTTACCTTTTTCCAGTTCTCATCATCATCCCATAGGATACAGACAACAAAAAGGAGTCCCAGTGTTTGCTCTGAACTGCGCAAGCTACAAAAACTGTATGGAGAATGCTCCCACTAGGTCTCAGCTATGGGGATACAGAATGCAAACCTCCTTGATTGAAGAGGGAACTAAAACTAGGGTGGGATTTAGCTCACCCTAACTTCTGTGTCTCTGTCTGGATTAGGTGTCCACACAGACATTACAGTGAAAGGATATCAAGGACTTGATGAAGCAGCCTACTCTCTGGCATAATTTGGGTACAATCTGAGATTCTATAGGTATATCATCCGGCTTCCAGTTGTCCCCTGCAAAGGCGAAGACTGTGCATAGGTCCTATGTCATATCAGTTAGGCTTTATGTGCTAGTTTCATTACAGCATCTTAACTGGCATTGAATTGCCTGTGTATAAAAAATCAAACTGAGGGCCTAGACAATATCTTCAGTTAAGGTGTCCTAAAGATCTCTGCATTTAGGACACCATGAACAACTTGATACTCTGCTAACTGTAACTGAGTCTTAGCACATTTTTACTGACTCACAAATTGTGTATATTGTATTACAGTGTGTGGTCACAGCATGGCCCCATGTTAAACCAAAATTCCATCATGATTCAGATGACCATTTTCTCTTGTGAATCTGGAATTTATGCAGGCAAGCTTTATGGTCCCTGATGCAGAATGGTGAGAGAGCATCACTGCTCAGGAGGGCCCAAGAGGATGTGCAGGAAGGATAGGCAAGGAGACGTTGGACTTTACAGCACATACAGTCAAAGTGAGCTGGTTGAGAGCTTGCAACTGAGGACAAAGGGGATAGAAAACAAAAGAAAATGTCCTTGTGGGTGTCTACAAGCAATCACCAAGCCAGGAGGATAGCACTGATGAGTTATTCTATAGCCAATTAGGAGAAACCTCTGGAGAGATAGCTCTTCTCCTTATGGGAGATTTCAGTTTCCCACATCTCAGCTGGGAATACCGTACCCTTTATCAAAGGTAATTTCTTTATACAAGCACTCCACGAGCCAACTAGCAAACGTGCCCTCCTAGACTTGCTCTTTGTGAACCAAGAAGGACTCTGGGAGAGGTGGTGGTAGGAGGTTGTCTTGGCCACAGTAATCCCAAAGACTCAAAATTTTGGGTGTGATGAGAACGAAGTTCAGCACAAATGCTTCCCTGGACATCAAGAGGGAAAATGTCAAGCTGATCAGGGAGCTTATTTCAGTGTCCCCTGGGAATGTGCTTTTGAGGATTTAGGGGTCCACGAGAGATGGTCACTTTTAAAAAAACCACCTTTGGAAAGGCCAGGAGCAGCAATCCCATTGTGTCAATGGAGGTCGAGCAAGTGCAGCAGAAAAGCAGCTTAGAACTCCTCCTGGAACTGGAGCAGGAGAAGAAATTACATGGTCTCTAGAAACAAGGTCAGACTTCTCAGGAAGATGACCGAGCTGTGGCTCACACATGGAGGGAAACATCACAAAAGCCCAAAGCCCAGCTAGAGCCAGTGATTCTTTTGCTACAGGTTCAGGTGGGTTCCCTCACAGCTCAGGGATGCACTGGCACAGCCATGCCCTGCAGCAGCCACCCTGCTCATGCCTGTTCTGCAGGGACAACCCTGGACACGAGCAGCAATGTCAGCCTGACCTGGTGCTGCCTGAGAAACTGCTGCAGGAGTGAGTGAGGGTGGCCCAGAGTCATGGACAGAAGAAGAGAGACCTCCTCCTCTTCAGGGACACCATGGTCATGGCCAAGACCAAGTAAGACTGGCAGAGCCCAGCTGCCTTTCACCCAAGCCCTGGCCCTGGCACCAGGGCACCAGAGCAGGGACAGACAAGAAGCAGTCCCAGGCCCCCAACACCCTGGTACTGGACACACCCGTGGCCGTCCCCATGGGAAGCAGATGCCAGAGGGGAGCGAGGGGGCTCATCCACCTCCAGGTCACTCCCTGCTGCTCCTCTCTGCAGACATGATAGCACCACCGGCCAGCTGCTGAGCCTGGCCATGGGTGTGAGCCAGGTGCTGAGTGGAGGGACGCGGTCATCCGGGGATGCTGCCGAGGAGGAGGAGGATGGGAAGAGCAGCAGCTCCCTTGTCTTTATCTGGCCCTGTGGCTCCTTTGTTGTTACCTTCTGGTGAGTCTCACTGCTACATCCCACCAGAGGGGTGGGCAGCTTCTCTGTCCTACCCCATTGGGCATCATCCTGACCCTGTGGCTGTCCCCATGAGGCAGGGCTGTGCTGACACCTGCCTCTGCTAGGCTGGGGCACACACAAAAATGTGTGTTTGTTTGCTTTTATTATTTATTACTATTATTTATCAATATGTTTGTTACTCTATTACCCTATTACTATGTCTTTTTAAAACAAATTTTAGATATAGTTTACGAAACACATTATAGGATAGTAGTTATTTCATATTGTTTGAGTACACACTTCATAGGATTATAGAATAATTAGGGTTAGAATAGGATAGTTAGGGTTGGAAAGGACTTCTCATAATTTCACTCTTAGAGTGACTTTTCAGCTATATTAGTAAAAAAGCAGAAAAAAAATACAAAAGTTCTATCTCTCTACCTTGCCATCTGTGTCCAAAATGCAAAAGAAAGTATACTGAAAGTCTATGGATTAGCAAAGAAATGACAGAAAGACGTTTATGAATGCAGATAGATGCTGAAACAAAAACAAACAAACATAAACAACAACAAAAATAGAAACCACAAGCAAAAATTAAAAAATATACACACACACACCCCCCCCCCAAAAAAAAAACCCATAAAAATCTTTTTTTACAACTGCTCATTCTAGAGAGATGCTGAACAACAACAAAAAAACCCAACCAACCAAAACCAAAAAAAATAAACCAAACCCAAAAACATATATGTAAACCCAAGCAATAAGAAAAAAAATCCTTCAGATCCCTCTGCACTCAAAAGTGAGAAACACCAGCTCTCACGATCTCAGTGTGATCACCATACATATCCCAGTGCATACTGTGATACTCTATAAACAAAAGACTATTTAAATACCATTGGGAAATGATAGCAGGCATCCCAGTCATCTGCAAACAAAGCTATCTCAAATCTGAGCACCAACAGAGTGATTTGGTTGTAATAGAGTGACTGATACATGCACATTCCCCTCGCATTTGCTGGACTACATTGTACAGACCACCTGCAGTTCTCAGCATTTCCTCACATGGAATATGCCTTCCTGAATATTTTTAGCATTTACACACAGAAATTCAGTGTCGAATGTATATAGCTGTCGAAGAAAGGTTTCCATACAAGGATGATGTTCTGAGTCGTTTGGCCAAGTGGACTACTTTAGACAAAGGCATCCAGTCTCTGAGGGAATCGGCCATCGTAGAGATGATCTATCA
>JBAFWW010004479.1:0-11461 GCA_036873685.1 Agapornis canus | reverse complement strand
ATTTATTTTTTTATTTTATTTTATTTTATTTTATTTTATTTTATTTTTTTTCTCTTTTTAAAAAAAGTGCAGTCCTGACGGCAGTGTAAACATGACTGCTTACTTTCAGCTCAAGAGGAGACAGTTGTGGAGGAGCTTTACAACATTCATTAGCCAGTCTGCATCCAAACTGCTGTCTGGAGAGTAGCTCCATCTCCAGACATGTTTGCAGGGAGGTCCCTGCTGAGACATCTCCTGAAGGTTGCACTTATTATCTACAGTGCTGGCAGGTGAGTGTTTAACAGGCAGCGGACTGCATACACTGACTCCCTAAACGGCTTTCAGCATGACAGCAGCTTCAGGTTACTTCTATCTCAGCTACTCAGAAAAGACACTTCATACCTGAAAACAATCACAACAGCTTCAATAGGAAAATCTTTAAAATGTATAAGAAAGATTAGGATTTTTTTGTTGTTTTTATTGTTTGTGTGTTGGGTTGGTTGGGTTGGTTGGTTTTGTCTAAAATTATTGTTTTAAGCATGTATTCCTGCAAATGGTTAACACACAGAACAATTGTTCATGGTCTGAAGCAGTCCAAAATCCTGGTAGCAGCTGGTATGGTCTTGCAGTCTCTCCAGAGCTACTGTTATGCACCACGGCATTATACTACCAGGCTTTCCAGGAGCAGGCTCAAGACACCTTTGATCACTCTGGGCAATGGTATAGAACCTTTATAACCCATGAGATAACAAAGCCTCTCTCAGATGCAGTCCACATAGGGAGTTGACGGCATAACACTTTCTTACAGCCTCTGCCCTAAGTGTTCACAATAGCAAAACCCAACCCCTTGTAGGGTGCAGTACATGAAGGACTTGTCCCATATTCTGAGCTTGTATTTGCAATGTTAACAGTAGTAGGGGATAACCCACACAAATACACTGGAGAAACTCCAGGAAGAGAGCTTTTTTGTGTTGCACCAGTGAAATAGTGTCCAAGGCTTTTAGGGAACTGGCCAAATAAGCTGAATTTGAATGTGCTTCCAACAGGCAGAGGAAAGATGCTGAACACATGCTGCCTGCTATCAGCAACCCTGTGGTTGCCAAGAATTGCAGTTACACCATTACATAAACCATCACACAGTACACAATGTGCAGACAGACATCTTGTTTGTGTGTGAATGGGTCTGCGTAGGTATGTGAGGAAGTTCACACATTTTAACAGGTTTGTGATTTAAAATTAGTACCAAAAGTTGGGCTCTTTTATAGCTGAAGTTGTCACCGACAGACAGTATTCAATTCTGTTTTGAAATGGAGGAAGAAAAGTGGAGATGCCATGCAGCATGAAATAGCAAATTCATCCTGTTAAGAGGAGGCTCAAGTACATCTCATCTTTTTGACATACTCTGTGCTAGCAAGGCCAAAGAGCAGCTCTGGTTTTTGTACCACACTAGCAGGCATTTCACTCATTTAACCCTTAAAACACTGTCTGACTCACAGGAAAATTATCTTTCCAAACCATAATAAACTCTGCAAATGTGATAATTGAATTTAAACAGAGTAAAGCAATTACTCTGTGTAAAGAACTTAAAATACACCAGGTTGCCTTTTTTTTTTTTTAAGCAGCTATTTCTAGCTCATTAAGCAGAAGAACCCTGTACACTCAGCTTTTTGACTGTACTCCTTCAATTCAACCCAATCAACCTAGATTTTCTCAATCTACAAACAAAGTAAAATAAAACAAGGGAAATGAAACAAGTATTTGCTTGAAGTAAGCAAATTGGTTGCTTCTGCTCAGCTTTTATATGTATATATATATATGTATATATTTCTATACAATTTTTTTTCAGTTATAACATGCTATAAAAGAATAAGCCACCTGAAAACTCTGGCTGTAATTCTAACAGATGAATTATTTTCGAGAAAATTGAAAACTCTGTTATAAAATGAAGCTTTCTGAGGCTCTGTGGTGTGTGTATGTATCTTCAGGCCTAACATAATACTCTCTAGTAATTGCTAAAAAAAGAAAAAAGAAAAGGATTCATTATTTGGTTAAAAAAAGAGGCAGCCCTCCCAGCACTGACCCATCCTGGTATTCAGAGGAATAGCTTGGCACACTGTAGTCAGCACAAAAGACTAAAACACCTGCTCACAGTCATTCCACAGTGTTTATTTCATTATCTGATATAAAGTATATGCTCCTACTGACCTGGGGGTACATTAAAATACTTCATTGTTATGGCTGTTTCTCCACATATATTTTTCAATAGTGCTGAGCAGTGCTAAGGTGGCTGGACTCTAAGAGCAGGCAGGATGGATGAAATGTATTACCCCCATATGCCTTTATGGCAAATGGATGGATTTCCTTTGTCGTGCGCAAAGTGCACTTTCTGCATGGCTGGGGACAGTGGCAGATTTTTTTAATTAACATTATTTATGAGTGGATTTCCTGATGTCTAAATCCAAGGGCAAGCCCTACCATGCTTGGGTCGGTCTCTCAGGAGAAGGCTTGAACTACTGCACCGAAAGCAGGAAGAGCCAAGACTTTCTGCTTGATTGCTCCTGGCTCTCAGGCAAGGACAAGCATTCAGGTTCTAAAGAACTGCCAATTCTAAATGTCCTTGCTCCAAACATAATTTTCTAAGGAGAGAACCATGTGTTCTGTTGTGACTCTTGTTATCCAAAATCTGCAGATATTAACAGAAGACCTTGTTAAGGCAGGCCTTTTTGACACCAACAGCCTAAAGCAATGAATTTCCAACAAGCTTCATTGTGCTTGTGGTGACAGGCATGTTGAGCTGAGGACTGTGAAAACCACTCTGGACTTGTTCACTTTCCTCCAAGACAGGCCTGTCGCCAGCAGCAGTACTCCTGACTTCGTGGTGCTGATAGGGCTTGAAAGCCCAGTGATCCAGTCGGACAGAAGGCAGCTCTCTCCACACCCTGTGTTCCTCCTACACAGTGGAGGAAGAAGCAGTTATACCTGTTTGGACCTTAAT
Organism: Agapornis canus; assembly: GCA_036873685.1. Classification (NCBI taxonomy): domain Eukaryota; kingdom Metazoa; phylum Chordata; class Aves; order Psittaciformes; family Psittacidae; genus Agapornis; species Agapornis canus. The sequence goes on along the minus strand of JBAFWW010004479.1, from coordinate 8,487 downwards.
TTTATACTGAGTGGGTATGAGAATTCAGGCATACATTAAGCATACCAAATGGCCTATGTTTCCTGTGGACAGAAGACTTTGATATTTACAACTCTAGAAAAGGTGGTTTGTGTGGTGAGTGTTTAAAAATGTTTCAAAGGAGTGCAGCTAATGTCATAGGGTTTATATTTTCAAAGTATCTCTGTAATTTATTTGAATTTCTGTTCTCTTGTCCTGTTTCCTACTGCAGAGGGGTAGCTGTGTCTTTGCACATCTAAGATATTATGGTGTTTTGCCATCATTTAAGAACTGTATACAGATGGTAATATCTGGCTTTTAGGCACAGAAGTCAAAAAGCAATATCATCAAGTGTGAGACTGACATCTTTTATCAATGAATGTGACCACTGTGCAACAGTGAGCTATGGAAATGGTATAATAGTTTCACACAGCCAAAGGAAAAATCAAAAGTGCTTACGAAAATACTTGTACTCTATTGCATGTATTATTCTTCAAGTGGTACCATTAAATTGAATGTAAACATAAAAATGGAAGGTATTGTTTAACATTAATAAACTAGAACAGTTGATTAGTAGCTTACTTTTGGTAGAAAATATAATGCTTTCTTCCCAACCTTAAGAATTAGATGCAGTCTTTTCAAATGAGCAGTTATTTTGCACAGTCCCCAGGTAGGCAGTGCAATCTGTGCTCTGCAGTTTCTTACAGACAAGGGGATTGGCACTGGATGTATCAAAGTAGATGCATGTTGGCACTCAAGGTCATTTGAACTTGTTCTATTAAATCTTAAGAAATTTCTAAAAAGAACTGCAGTTTCCTATAGGCTTTACCTGTTACATGAGTGACCAAATACATTTGCCTTTTCAAAGTGGCTTCTGAAAAACACATTGGGAACTTTACCTATCACTTGTGCTATTTTTCAAGGTTTGCAGCCAAACTCAATACCCTTTTTCACCTTTGAAGGCCAGATTTTTATCAATTTATGAATAATGATTCAAGGTAATTTCAGGGTAATTGTTTTGTTAAGAAGGGTGACTTGAAGAGGCACAGGCCTATTTTCTTCATGTTAGTCTCAGTTTGGTTTTTTTTCTTAATGAAAAATAAAAGCTATCAAATGCCCCCAAATGTTCACAAAAGATTATCTGAGCATTTTTTCAAATATACAGAAGTGGTTATAATTATTCTATCAATAATCAGTGGAAGTGTAGCTCCTGGATTTCACATAATCATTGTATATGTGATTTTAACTGCTGGGTTAATAACCAGTGTTTTGCTGTTCATGTACCTTTTATTGTGTTGAATGATAAAGTATGCCTATGATCATAAAATAAATACACTTTTCTCAAAACCAGTTATTGATTCTCTTGTCCTATAGGCAATAAGGACTGCTGAAGAGTAGTACAAAGGAAAGAGAAGTAATTATGGAGATAAAAAAAGAGCTGTTCAGAGAAGTTACATTTGTAAGTCACAAAGGCTGTTGTTCCATATCCAAATAGCTGATTTACAGTAGTCCTTTCCATAGGGTAAAACACTCTATTTAGAATAACTCTTGCTGATAAATTGTCTTACATATTCTTAATTCAGCAAATAGTGTTTGTTCTTTTCTAGTGACTGTTTTTCTGACCAGCTTTAATGACCCTGAAAACAAAAACACCCAGGAAGTGTTTACACTTGTATTCAGCTATGGGGCACCAGATTACCCTGCACAGGTCCTCAAAATCAGGTCAGAGTTTTTATTTGCACATAATACATAGTATTCAGGCTGAGTCCATCCAGATACCAGGATGTGGCTATATTCATGGTCTGGGTTTAATATCAAGTACTTCTAAATGTCAAAGTTTCTTAGATAAATGTAAGACTACTTGCAATTGTTCCTGTTCAAGAAGGTCAGCTAGATCTACAATGTTCTGTCCTTTTGGTACCTAAAAGAGCTTGCGTTTTTGTTCATTGTGTTTGTGCTAGTGGAGATATGATGGTATGAAGATAAAGCTGGAATGTTTGATTTGACAAACTGTTGGACTATGAGCAGGGGGAATCAAACCATCACATTTAAATCTGGTTTCTTCTGCCCCATACTTGAAAAGGTTTGTACTGTAACAATCCAGAGGTAATTTTTGCCTTATGCTCATTAGGCACCTCTTACACCTACTGTTCTTCAGTGTAGTCTCTTTACGTCCTTGTAGTAGTTCAGTCATGTCACTCAAATCCAGAATAACTCACAATTGGTGCTAGAATTTAATTTCACCACTATTAAGGCGATTGGTCAAGAACCTGTGTATAGCAAGAGACAAGTACTGCTGTCTTCAAACTATTCAATGATCATGGTCATAAGCATCAGAAATGACTAGTGGGTAGATAAAATATCTTCTGCTTCTCTGCTCTAGACTTTTGTTAAACCAGAGTAGAAACTTGCATTCCTCAAAACAAGTCTGAACTAATCAAAGCTGAAAAACCTTTCAGAAAGCTTGTTTAAAATAAATACTTTTTATTAACAGAATATAAACCAACAGAATGCAGCTCTGCCATGTTTGCTCACTGATTGCCTTTTGAAGTCCTGAAAACAGTGGTATTCTTAAATATGGTGCTCCCTACTCTTATAAAGGTTGCCCGTTTGCTAAGTACTTATTTAGAGAGGATGTAGCTTTTGTAAAAGATTGAATCATTGGTGTCAGTCAAGTAAAATGATCACATCCTTGAACTAAAACTAACAATTAAATGAAATATGAAGAATACTTGGATGATTTTATTAACAAATATGTTTTATTTAACATGTTATGGCATAAGATTAAACTCAAAATTAATAAACTAAAATATACGCTTTTGCAGATATAATAAGATCAAAAAATAGTATTTTAAAAATACCAAAAGCCCCTTAACAAGTTGTTATATTCTCTGTGCTTTCATTATTATTCTTTCAAGCATGGTGTTTATTCACTGTATTTCATTTGTAATGCTTCTGCTTTCACCTCTGGCTCACTTAAGAATCTATTCTTAATTCCTTTAAAACATGCAAAAAATATGACTTCCAAGAAGAACTGCCACATAGCCATAGAGCTACAGAGCTCACTGCAAAATACTGATAAATAAGGTATCAGTTAGTATCAATCACTTTAAGGCTAGATCCTTGGCTGGTGGAAATGGGCAGACACTGGTAACAGCAGAACCCAGATTACAGTCAACTGCCAGCTTCCAAGTTCCACGTCATGGCAAATTGCTTTGTCTGTCCATGAAACACAGTACTGCATATCCATAATGTTTCTTTATAATTCTTACACATCTCTAGAACAGTTACATTTTCAAAAGCAATATGTTGATTTTGAGTCCACTCCAATACATATATTTGAAAATAGGTTTCTCTGAACACTTAGAGGAAACCCTGGTTCTAATTCTTGCATTACATAAAAAATTAAAAAAAAAAAAAAAAAAAACAACTATATGTTTGATATTTCATATGGTATTAACTGAAAAAATATTTGTAGATATTAGCCAAATTACACAAGAAATTCAATGGCAATTCATGTTTACATTAATTTGGATTTAGTATTTAAAATTAATCTGAATTCTAAGGAATTGTTTCAACGTTACTTCACTGGAAAATTACAGTGAATCCTGTGAAAGTAGGCAGCATTCCTTAGTACATGTCCAGGAGAGAGAAAGGCAGGCAGTGAGTGTCAAAGGTGGAGGGAAGAAGGTGTTTCAAGAATGTAGCTGCTTCAGTCTTGCTAGTTTCAGTCCCATGAGATCTCCCCTGTTCAGGTTAGCAAGTCAGGCTGCAGTGAGACTGGATACATTCAGATCTAAAGCAGTAAACTCTCCAGATCAAATTGATAAGTCATTTTTTTGGTGAGCCATGTTGTCCAGGAGCTTTTCAAGCATGCAACCCTTTAGAAGCAAATTTTATTTTCTGAGCACCTGCCATTGAAGCACTTGAGGAAAAATATAAGTCGTAATTGAAAAGCAGTTACTGTTTTCCATTGTCAGGAATGAAGCAACATCATCTCTTCAGGTTTTGAGCAAATAAAATTGGTTTTGATGAAAAACAAAGTCACATTAAACAGAAATTTTCTCACAAAAATCTCCTCAGACAAAAAGGTGGTTTTACTGATTTTTTTTTTCCTTTTACCCAAATGATAATGTTTCATACCTTATTTGTTGTATGTATTTTTAGAATGTGTTATGTATCACTAGGTAACATTTGCAGACTTCTCCAGTTGCCGAGGTAACTACGTTATTTTAATGATCAGCAGAGAGGATCATTATGTAAAACATTATGTTAATTTCAAAAGCATAAAATTGATGTCTTGCTGTTACCTTGAAGCTGAGCCTTTTTTTTTTTTTTAAATTCCCCTGCAAAATGCCTTTTCCCATGGAAATTAACAGTATGGCTAAGTGCTTGAGTATCCTTTTCACACTGATTTCAGGTTGTCTTTGAAGGCAAATAAGGCAAAAATGACACCTGACAACCAACTAATAGCAGATGAACAGATTTCAAATTTCACCATAGTTTACACAGAAATAATATAGGAAAAACTGTTCTATATATTCTTAACTAATTAATAGACACAGATTTTAAGGAAGGCACATATTTTATGTAGTTTCATTATTTTTTAACTTTGAAATATATTATTGCTTAGTTAAGGAAAGCAAATTATAAAGCACATGTAGTTATTGCTTATGATTAAGTATGCACAAGTACTGTTCATGATACTGACCAGCTGATGAAGAGATTAAACTTCTGCCACTTTTATTACATTATATATCTACTAGATTACTAGGTGAGTGTAGCAGTACAAATGCTGTGCATTTGTGACTTCATTGCAATCATAAATGCTCTTTCTGAGGCTGCAGTAAGAACCTTGCTGATGTTAGAAGTCACATGGTGTGTTTCTGTTCTCAAACCTGCTTTCCCCATAAAAAAGAGAAAAAAATCTGCACATTTTAAAATTATCAAAACCAAGTCTCACATAAATTTGAGAGCTCACAATGACAATTGCTGCTATAGCGCACCAACCTCACAAACACAAACTGTCTCAGGCAACCAAAGGCAATTCAGCTTTACCCCCAGAATCTTTTGCCTCTTTTCTGGAGTTCTGCCTGTAGATTGTGTTAAATTCTGAATGCTTTATTCTCTAGGTGGAACTGGTTGCTTTTATGTGTTAGAACATGATATGTTCAAGACATCTGAGAGGTCCTATATTCTCCTGACACTGCATTGTGATCACCTGATCAATTTTAGAGCCAGTGAAATCTTCTGACAATACTCAAAGTGCATTTTGATGGAGACTATATTTATACAGACTGTAGCTCTTCACTCCATGGAGCTTATTTGAATCCTTTCCTCTGCAGGCAAAGCTCTGACTTCAAAAGGTGGTAGCTCTTTCTCAAATTCTTTACCCATAATTTCACCTATTACACTGGTGGTCTTCTATTTCAACCTAACTACTCAAACACGCTCTTCTGACATGCTGAAGTTTGCCAATTTACATACATCTCAATGAGGTCTGCAAGCTGAAAATGTAAGGATGTGAAAAAACAATTGTATTAAACCAGCTAGATACTGTAAAAAGAACATACAATGATACAGATGGGAACAAGCCATTTATTAACTAATAAGATTAGATATTAGTTTCTCCCTTCCAACAGTTTATGCTTCTCTTGTCTACTCTGTGCAGCCAAACACATTAGCCTAAAAAGCTTTGCTTTCATGGTTAGCATGGTGAAAATAGTGGGCTAAGTTTTCAGTCCTTGGAATGATTTAAACCTCTTTGATGAGTATCTTTCTGCTAGAAAATGCTGATTACACAAAATCTAAAAGTTTTAAGGAAAAATACTCCTTTTGTACAAATTTGTTGACAGAAAAAATCAAAATACATGTTATCTTGTTGACTACTGAAATACATCAGATGATGTAAAAAAATTAGTAAAACAATGGAATAAAGCAAAGCAGTACTGAAACAGGGCTGAACTTCAAACGTTTTGGTAGGTTCTTTTAGAAATTGTAAAACAGACTTTCAGAAATGTTTTTCATTCATAGAAAGTTTAAATTCTTTCAAGGGAAAAAAGAAAAATAACTCTGAACATGTCAGATCAATTTTTAGTCTAGTAAAATGATTCATATGATTTGGGGAACAAGCATTTTAATTATAAGTGCTGTTAGATCACAGCTACATCAGTTCTTAAATCTGTTTGCAAACAAATTTGTTATATGAATAAATACAAGCGTAGAATTAGCAACTAAAAATTAGTTAAGGAATGCCAGTAAGAAATAACAACTTTTAAGAAGAACTATGGAAAGGGCTATCATTAAACACAAAAAAGAAGCCAGCTGTGTTAAAACTGCTAGAGGTGAAACAGTCTGCCTCTGCTTCACTGATGGAGCTGAGCTATAAATGGTGGAGAGGAGCACAGTGTTAAGAACAAGGTAGCAAGTGAAGAACACCTACTTTGGAGTTCTGAAAGAAATACATGAAGTATAGAAATAATTTAGGGAGCATAAAATAATGATGTTAATGAAAACAAGTTTGAGGATATGTGACATAAAACCACATGTAAAATGGGACAAAAACATTCAAATTGTGATATTTACCCACTACAAAAAAAAATAAAAACCAAAAAAAACACAAACAAACAACAACCCAAACATATAAATATATTAAGTATCTGCATCATCTCTGTACTTTTACGGAATCTCTGTATTCTTATTCATCAACAAATACTTAACACACTTTTCTCAGAAGTCTGATACTGTCAAGAACAAGAAAACAGCAGGGATTGGAGACTATAGCAAACCACACACTGAGTTGAAATTCTTCCTGTCTATGGGGTTCTCCAATCAGTTCTTCTTACAAAAACTGAAATACAATTTACAGTAGCCAGCTCACTTCAAGAGAGTACAGTGACTGAATAGTAACCTGCAGTTACTTCCAGTTTATATGAAATGTTTAAGTTATATTGCTGTGGCACTACTTATTTCTAAGCTACCCACAGTCCTCAAATACTTCCTGGCAAACTGGAAACATTTTATGGACTGTGAATTCCCTTTGTTTCTAAGTTTCAGGAATTTGAATATTATCAATACAATGAAATGTTTCATCAGAGTAAGTAATCAAATCAAGCATTCTGAGTCAGAAAATACAGGTTACATTTTTGTTTGCAACCTTTCTTGATTCAAGTTAGTGTGTGCATTATGATCATCTCTGAATTACACAGCGTACATACTACTTTTTCAAGAGCCTTGCCTGGTTCAGTGCCCAGGGTGGATACCCAAAGGGAGAAAAAGGCTGAAGGGACATCCTCAATTTGGAGTGTAGCAGAAACTAATTAATAATCATATATTTGAAACCTGGAGTTATTGTTCTGAGCATCTGCTCTGTGATCATCAAAGCTGATCTTCCAGAGTAACAAAGACCACAGAATTGTCTCCAGAACTCCAAACAGGTATAGAGATTATTTATATGTGGCTTATATGAGGAAGTCACCCATTGTAGAACTAAAATTTCAAAAGAACCAAGATCCAGTAGTGCGTTGTATTTATCATTTCAGTGTTTCAGTATCCTTATGGTAGACACAAAAGGTGTTCCATTGTTGCAAGCCAGAATTTGTCTAGCTTCTGCTTCCATCCTTTGGCTCTTCTTATGCCTTTGGTAGATTAAATTGCTCTCTGCTGTGACAAATCCTTCTGCGTAAGCGCCTAAATGCCATAACGAAATCTCCTCTTCTTAGCCGAACAGCTTGAAGATGCCCGCTCCGTACGGCGACGCAGGTTGCGCGTACCTGCGGCCATTCCCTTGCTCCTCGTTGAGCTTTCCCTCACTGAGTAGCCTTTGAACGAGTACAGTGGCACCGCGCCGCTCTTAGCCGTGACACACACAGGGATGGACCCGTATTCCTGCTCCCGTGGGCGCTTACCCCTGCATTCCCAGCCCTCACTGTCTCGCACGGCGCAAGCTGACTGGGCCCCCGGCCCACAGCCCCCCTACTCCGGGAGCCAACACTTCCCTGAGCGCCCGAGTGCCTCCCCGACACCCTGCGTTTGTGTCCAGCTCTCAGGGGAGCCGGGCTTCCACCTCAAAAGCAAGGGCAGACCCTGCCGGCCTCCCGGGCCTCTGTCTAGTCCCGAGACACGGTGTGGCGTGTGGGCGCCCTCGGGCACCTCTGTCAAGAGCCTGCCCCGCCGGGAGGCCACAGGGCGCAGCCCCATTGTCTCTCTGCCCGGTGTGCCACGGTGGCCCCTCCGCAGGCCGGGGCTGAGTGGAGCGAAGAGAAACGGGCGGGTGAGGGCTGCCCTGATGGCTCCAGGCGGAGAGGGGCTCGGCCACCAGACGGGAGACTTCATGCTCTTTCCCTTGTGGGGATTGGGCTGCAACACGGCCAAGCCGCGCTAGACCCCGCGGTGATGAGATGACTCTACCCCGCTGCCCAACTCGGGAGCCGAGCGTTGTCCCCATGGGGCGGGCACAGGGCGGGGCCGAGGTCGTGCGGCCCCGCGGGA